>PVIY010028152.1:0-33423 GCA_004026745.1 Myrmecophaga tridactyla
TCCTTGCCTGGGGTGGAGGAACGTGTCTCCAAGGCCTTCCCCTAGGCTGGACCTCAGTTCTGGAGGTGATCCCCAGGACCTGTGGTCACCAGATGTCCTGTTAGGGATGATTTCGCTGGGGCCTCCAAATGTTGTGAGGCGCACCGAAAGAGAGACCACACAATTCAAAACTGCAAGCCAATTTGGAGTCTTTATTAGCCAGCCGGCGACTGCCTCAGAAACCTCCAAGAAGGAAGATTCAGAGAGCAGCCCCCAGAGGTTTTCAAGGTGTGCTTATGAAGGCTAAAATTGTGTTGTGGTTTTGCAGTTGCTAGCAAGCAAGTGTATCATAGAAGCAGAAAAATGCCATTAGCTGTTGCCAAAACACATCCCGTTCTCTCAGTTTCCTAACATTGGTTATTGTTTAACTCTTGGGGACATTCCACCCCAATATTGTGGGGACTTTCCCTGCTTGGGCCTGATTGATTGCTCCTGCTTGGGCCTGATCGATTGCTCCTGCTTGGGCCTGATTGATTGCTCCTGGCCCTCCACAAAGGGATCCTCCTTGGGAAGCTCTCTGATAATGGGGAATAAATGTGATCTCAGAAAGGAGAATATGTGTTGTTTACTCACTAGAAAACAACCTGGCTTAGCCACTGCTGTCTAAGTTTGCCACCACTTCTTCCTGCAAGTGAAATAAATGTATGCACTGACATAAGGGCCCAGAACACTCTGAGTTTCTTTTTCATACCTCCAATGTGAAGGATGGTGAAGGATCCCAGCCTTCCATGATAGAATAAAAAATTCCCCACTGCATATCTTATACTTTACCTGATGTCTGGGAGTTTCTTATTACTCCCTTGTATCATTGAGTGCCTGCCATGTATGCAGGCTTCGGTCAGGGACTTATGTGTTCTAATATTCACAACAGCTTTGTGGGAACCTGTTTATTATCCTTATTCTAGAGATAAAAACGATGAGACAAAGCCATTCTAACAGGTGTGTTGGAGTATTTCATTATTGTTTTAATTTGCAGTCCCCTAATGACATATGATGGTGTCCACCTTCTAAATGCTTATTTTCCATCTGTATATCTTCTTGATGATGTCTGTTCAAATCTTTTGTCTGATTTTTAATTGGGTTGTTTCTTTTCTTATTGTTGAGTTTTAAGAGTTCTTTGTATATTTTGGATACAAATCCTTTATTAGACATATGTTTTACAAATATTTTCTTCCAGTCTGTGGCTTGACTTTTCATTCTCTTAGCAGTATCTTTCACAGAACAGAAGCTTTTGTTTGTTTGTTTGTTTTTACTTTAATGAAGCCCAAATGATCAATTTTATTTTCATGGGTCATACTGTCATTGCATTTAAAAAACTCACCACCTGGTGGAATTATACAGAGAAGGTAGCGTTTAACAAATGAATATGATGGCTGAATCAATATATTGTTATTTCTTCTAGTCTCCAGTATCTTAGTGCAGCTAGAAGTAAATACCTACATGGTGGGATAGTAACTCATACCAAACTCTGAAATCTGTTCTACAATGAATTGTTGCAATGTGCCTTGAAGTTTATTACTTTTGAGTATATATGTTATTTTTCACAAAAAAGAAAAATATATTTCTTCTAGTCTGCAAGGTTTTGGAGCAGCTGGAAGAAAAAATCTGAAATAGTGGAATGGTAACCCATAACAAACTCTGAAATCTGTTCTGTATCTATGTCTTGAAGTGTACTTTGAAAATTATTGCCTTTTTTTTTCTTTTCTTTGTATATATGTTATATTTAACAGTAAAAAAAAAATTTACTACCCAAGGTCAGCTGGATTTTTTCTTATGTTATCTTATAAAAGTTTAATAGTTCTGCATTTTGCATTTATGTCTATGATGCATTGTACATTTATGTCTATAATTTTGAATGAATTTTTGTGAAATCTGTGAGGTTTATGTCTGGATTCCTTCTTTTGCATGTCAATGTCCTGTTATTCCAGCATCAATTACAGAAAAGACTATCTTTTCTCCACTGAATTGCCTGTGCTCCAGGATTCATCTCTCTTCTTTTAAACTTTTAATTGTAGGAACACATACACAACTCAAAATTTCCCATTTTAACTCTTTCAAGTGTGTGTTCAGTGTTGTTAATGACATTCACAATGTTGTGCTACCATCGCCAAGTTCCATTACCCCAACTTTTTTATCACCTCAAACAGAAACTTTACACCCGTTATGTAATAACAGCCCCTTCCCCTTGTCCCCTCATGCAACCCCAGATAACTGGTAATCTGATGTCAAGGTCAGGTTCATTGTCAACTTGGCCAGGTGATGGTGGTGCCCATTTGTCTGGTCGGGTAAGCGCTGTCCTGTCTATTGCTCTGAGGACATTTCATAGAGTTAAATCATGATCATGTTGGCTGCATCCACAGCTGATTGCATTTGCAATCAGCTAAGGGGAGTGCCTTCTGCAATTAGTGATCCTCAATCTAATCACTGGAAGGCTTTTAAGGAGAATTCAGAAGAGGCAGTCACTCTTCCTGCTTAAGCCAGTGAGCTGGCTGAGGACCTTCATCAGCGAAGCCAGCTATGGCCTGCCCTACAAACCTTACATTCCACATTCCCATGGTTACATGAGACATTTTTATAAATTTTATATCTACAAATATCTCCTGCTGATTCTGTTTCTCTAGAGAACCCTAGCTAATTCATCTACTACCTGGGAAATGTGTCTTCTCTATGTATTTCATATAAACAAGATCATACGATATCTATCCTTCTGTGACTGGCTTATTTAACTCAGTATGATGTCTTCAAGGTCTATCCACATTGGACATACATCAGAACTTTTCTGAGGCTGAATAATACTCTAATATGTGTATATATCACATTTTGTTTATCCATTCATCTGTTTGTTCCATATTTTGCTATGAACATTGGTGTACAAATATCTGTTTGAGTCTCTGCTTTCAATTTTCTTAGGTATATATCAAGAAATGGAATTTCTGGGTCAAATGGTAATCATATTTCCAACCTTCTGAGGAACTGCAAACTGATTTCCTCAGTAGCTCCTCCAGAAGTCATCTTTGATCTTCCTGTTTTGTTCTACATATACGTATTTTATCCCTTAGTTACTTCATGGTCTCCCTAGTGCCAGCCACACCAACATGCTAACAAATAGCCATCTGTGTCTTATGCCCTCTTTCCTGATCTCCAAGTAGTATTTCCAGTTCCTTATGAAGAGTCCCCAGATATTGATAATTTAACACATCCAAAAGAAATCTCATTGTCACCTTATACTCACAAGCTATCCCTTCAGACTGATTGCTGACTCAGTACTTAATAATATTACACAACTGGTTAACTAGGCCAGAGGTCAACAAAGCATCTCCAAAGGTCAACAAAGCATCATATTGTTTTACTGTATTTCCTTAATGTCTTCAGTCCCACCCAATTCACTCCATCCCCATTCCCTTTCTCTCTTGTGATTGGACAATTGCAATGACCTCACAATTTATCTCATTCTCTCCCTTATTCATTCTCCACAACAGCTAAAATGCTGTTCTGATTATGCAAAACCCTGTGCAGTGCAATTTAATAAGTGCCCACAGATTTTCAATTAAAGTCCAAAATCTTATAAGGCCTTTAATTCTAGCCTTTGGTTTCTCTTCAGCCTCACTTCTCACCATTGTCCATCTCGTCAATCCTAGAGTGAGATATATTCTCTCTCAATTCTTGGCTTCTTTCATTTGGCTCCTTCTGTCTAATTGGACCCTGTCTATACTCATTTTTTCATTTAACCAACTCCATGTTGTCTTCCAGGATTCTGTTTCAGGGAAGTTTCATCTGATTCCCTAGCTGCCTAAAAGTAAAAAAAAAAAAGAATTAATTTTCCTAGCCCCAGATTTCTCATATGTAGGGATAATGTTTGAACCCATGTGACAAGGGTTGTGGTGTGGTTTTTACAAAATAGTTCACAAAAAGTGTTTAGCCTAATAGCTGGTATACCCATGGGCTCAATAAATGCCAATTGCTGACATTTTTATTGATGTTGAGTTGCAGTTATTAAGTGCTACTTTTTATGTAGTGCTACTTTTTAAATGTTTGACATAATAAGCGACCTATCTATTAATTAAAGGAGGTTCCCCAGACAGTGGATTAAGGGTGGATTCTTCAAAAGGAAGGATATTTATAATGCCAGAGTACAAGGTAGTGGGTATTTAATGTGAATGAGGGCTGGAGTGAAACCCTGAGCTCTTATGGTGAGCTCGCCATCTCCCTGCATCCATATACCATCTTTTGGAATTCGTGTTTGGAATGCTTCTCTCTTTCTTCTTCCCTCTGGCTGATTTGTTAAGATTTGCACTAGCAACTTTTTCACATGGAAGATGGTACATGTTCTTACATGCACTGGGTTACGAAGACTAGACTTAGTTATATTTTTAAACTTTGGGGAGAAACGTTTTTCTCTTTGCTGTCTCTTGGGTTTGCCTTTCTTCAAAGCCATAATATTAAAGTCTAGAATACTGTTCGAGTTTGCTAGGTACCTGAATGCAATATACCAGAAATGGGATGGCTTTTGAAAAGGGGAATTTAATAAGCTGCTAGTTTACAGTTCTAGGCCAAGATAATGTCCCAATTAAAACAAGTCTATAGAAATGTCCAATCAAAGGTATCCAGGGAAAGATACCTTGGTTAAAGAAGGCTGATGAAGTTCAGGGTCTCTCTCTCATCTGAGAAGGCACACGGTGAACACAGTCACAGTTTCTCCCTCAGCTGGAAGGGCACATGGCAAGCACAGTGTCATCTGCTAGCTTTTTCTTCTGGCTTCCTGTTTCATGAAGCTCCCTGAAAGGCATCTTCCTATTTCATCTACAAAGCACTGGCTGATGGACTCTCTGCCTCATGGTGTTGCAGCATTCTCTCCTCTCTCTGAATCTCCATTCTCCAAAATATTTCCTCTTTTATAGGACTCCAGAAACTTATCAAGACCCACCCAAATGGTTGGAGACATGTCATTACCTAATCCAGCTTAACAACCACTCTTGATTAAATCACATCTCCAGGGAGATATGATTACAGTTTCAAACATACAGTATTGAATAGGGGTTATTCTACCTTTATGAAATGGGATTTTGATTAAAACATGGCTTTTCTAGGGTACATGCATCCTTTCAAACCAGCACAAATACTAATACTAGGAAGTAAGCACAGAGGAACATTAGGCGCTAAGAAGGCCATCTGGCTTGTTTTAAACAATGTGGTCCATAAATTGTCTATTGTCTGCACAGCATGGGTGACCTTAGCTTCAGTGGTTCACAAAGTTAAAGGATTTAAAATCAAAGTCTTAGTGATGTGAAGTACATGCATGCCTGGTCTTATTCTTAGTGCATGTATAAGCTTCAGAAAAATGAGTGGCAGTGGGGGGGAATTAAAAATGCTAAAACCATCTTGAATCATGAATAAAATTTTGTATGAATTTGGCTTTAAGACTTGTCTACTAGCAAGATCAACAAGCCATCTTCTAACAAGTGTCAGGATAAAACTTCAGTGGCAGCTGCCAAGTACCTAGAGATGTCTGTGACACAAATACCAGCACACTCAGTGGCCAGGAGTCTGTCACTGCCTCTGTCAAGCACAACTTTGCCGATCTGTGGGGGATGCAAAGCTCCCAAAGTCTTCTCTAAGGATTTGCCTTGGGTGGAAATACAAGGGTGTTTGTTTTTTGATTTTTTTTTCTATTTCTTTGCTTTTTCACAAGACCTACTTGGTTCCTGCTCTCCCTCTCTTTTATGCCTTCAGGACTTTCTTTTGGAAAAACGACATATTTCACATTCCATTTAGTAAAATAAAAACTACTTGGGGTGGGGGGACAAAACAAATATTTCACTTATTTTTAAATCATTATGGATTTACTTTCACTATGTAGTAATTTGATTTGGCAGAAAAAATAGTTTTAGAGAAACGTATCATCATGTCTTTATGACTGATGATTTCCTAATTGTACAACAGGAAGGTAATCTATGGGGGAAGCCTGATGAAATCATAGCATTAAAGCTAGAGTCTTAGAACTTTTGCAGATATAGGACTACCTTTTTGTGGCTATAGAAGGTCAATCACAGAGTTGTCCACAGTAAACTATACTTTAGCAAAATCAATTATAATGTCTATCCTAACTTCAGGTCTGGAACAGATTACATTGTATAAAAGAAAGAATGTTGATAATGGAAAAGTGCAAAACAACAGTTCTGATCATTACATCCTAGTCCATGCATAAATGCAGAATAAATACTTTACTGAGTATAGTTTAAATGTGTTAGCAACACCAACATTTTTACAGCACTCAATTTTTCCATATAAGAACTCATCAAATGCCTATTTAAAAAACACAATTTGACATTTGCCACAGGAATTAGAAAATCTATCTACTTTCATTTAGAATTGTTTTTAATATAGAAGATAATAATGACAGCTCAAAAAATTATTATTGAGGTGGAAGGATAGTTCAGTGGTAGAATTCCCACCTGCCATGAGGGAGACCCAGGTTCAATTCCTGGCCCCACGCACGTCCCAAAAAACAAACAAATAAGCAAACAAACAAAGAAAAACCAAACAAAAACAAAAAAATTCAGCAAATAGTGCTGCAGTAAGGGGATACTCACAAGGAAAAAGAATGAAATGTGACCTCCACCATACAGTATACAAAGAAAAAAAATCATTATTAATTTTCTCCAATTATTCCCTTCCTATTCTCTCTTTTTTCTCACTCTCTTATTTTATGTTTAACATAAAGTTCATAAAGTAAACCAATCATAGTAAATTTTGCATATATATACAAATTTGTATACATCTGCATATTTTGGTTTGCTAGAGCTGATGAAATGCAATATACCAGGAGTTGGTTTTTACAATGGAGGTTTATTAACTTACATGTTTATAGTTCTGAGCCCATGAAAAATATCCAAATTAAGTCATCAGCAGGACAATACCTGGACTCTGAAGACTGGCTACTGGTGAGCTTGGGCTCCTCTATCAGATAACAATGCACATAACAGTGTCTGCTGGTCCTTCTCTCCTAGGTTTTGCTGCTTCCAGCTTCTGGCTTCTGTGGCTCTCTCTCTCAGCTTCTCTGGGGCTATTTTTGTTCACGTCTCTGAGTTTCTCTGTGCATTTTATCATTTTATAAAGGACCCCAGTAAAAGGGTTAAGTCCTACAGCTTGGGCAGGCATCAACTGAAATAACCTAATCAAAAGGTCTCACCCAGAACAGGCCTACACCCACAGGAATGAATTTTTAAAACTTGATCTTTTCTCAGGTACATACAGCTCAAATCATCACATCATGAATCAAGATAGAAAGCACCTCCGAAGTTTCTCTTAACCTGTTCCAAGTCAATAACCACTCCTTCCCCCCACCTAAGGGTAATCAGTATTCTTATGTCTATTGCCATCAATTAGTTTTGTCTTTTCTGAGCTTCATACAAATGGAATCATACAGCCTATGCATTTTTCTGTCTGCTTTCTCTCTCTCAACACAAAGATGGTAATATTCATCTGCATTGTTAAATATATCAATAGATTATGCCACAATTTACTTGTCCATTCTTCTATTGAGGAGCTTTTGGATTGTTTCCAGCTTTGAGCTATTATAAATAAAGCATCTATGAACATTTTGTGCATGATTTTTGAAAGATATTCACTCATTTTTCTTGGGTATATATGTAGGCATGGGATTTCCACTCTCAACCGAGATAGTAAACTGGAAGCAATACTGCCAGAAGCAACAACACATCCCTGTGGAAAGTGCTGAAATTAATACCACTATGTAATGCTTGAAAGGAACAGGGGTGGAGATACTCACCAATTTGACCTGTGCCAAAGTCATCTGAATACTGGAGAATGACTATAGATTATCATATATTTAATCAGGGGGTGACTCCAAATGCAGCTGCTGTCTGAGATGTATTAGAGTTGCCATAATACCATCTGCAGAGAACTTGATCACTGACATTCCACAAAACAACATACAGGTCCACCTCCAAAGAGATACACATGTCACTGCACTTTGCACAATCTACCACAAAAAGAGAGGTAAGATGCTTGTGAGGTTGTTTCAGATTTTAGAGGCAACGTAATATCATATTTGAATGTAATGCATTGACGCATTTATAGAGTCATCTGAAAGGTTACCAAGTTTCAATGGAGGCCAGAGAAAGAGAAGTTTCCACAGTCCATTCAGGCTCTACTATAAGCTGTTCTTGAGCCTCATGATACAGCAGAGCCAATGAATATTTGAAAGTGTTTTCACCAAAAGGGACCTAAACCATTATTGATGAACTTGACCTAATTGACATTCATAGAGCATCCCATTCAACAATAGCAGAAAAAAGATCTTTCCAAGAATACACAAAACATGTACCAACCTAAGCCATAGCCTGAGCCTTAAAACAGGTCTCAGTACATTTGAGTTGCCTGAAATTATATAAAATATATTATTTAATTGCAGTGAAACTAAATTAGAAATGAATAACAGAAAGAAATCTAAAATATTGACAAATATTTAAAAATTGAACAACAAACTTCTAAACAACCCAAAGATCAAAGAAAAATAACAAAGGAAATTTAAAAATATTTCAAATCAAAGATATTAAAAACACAACATATTAAACTTTTTGGGTATACCTAATGCAGTGTTTGGAGGAAAGTTTCCTCAGTTCCTCAGAAAGTTAAGTACAGAATTCCCCAGAACTATCACCTGACTCAGCAATCCTACTTCTAGGTATATCCCAAAAGAATTGAAAGCAGAGATTTGAACAGATATTTGCACACCAATGATCATAGCAGCACTATCCACATTTGCCAAAAAGTGCAAACAACCCAAATTTCCATCAATAGATGGATGAATAAACAAATGTAGTACACATATATAATGGAATATTATACAGCTACAAAAAGAATGAAGTTCTGAGTCATGCTATATGAGTGAAACTTGAAAACATCATGAGAATAAAATAAGCCAGACACATAAGGACAAATATTGTATGAACTCACTTATATGAAATTAGAATATGCAAATTCATACAGTCATAAATTGGAATACAGGCTAGCAGGATAGGGTTGGTGGTGGGGAATGGAGAATTGACACTTAATTGGTACAGAGTTCTATTTGTAGTGAGGAAAAACTTTTGGTAATGGACAGTGCGGAAGGTAGAATAACATTGTGGTTATAATTAACACTAGTAAATTGCATACTTGACAGTGGTTAAAAAGGGAAATTGTTGGTTGTATATATGTCATCAGAATAATTATTTTAAAACACCCATAGAACTACACGAACCTAAAAACAAACCCTAATGTAAACTGTAGCCTATACCTAATAATATAATTACAATAGTATTGTTTTATCAATTGTAAAAAAGATGCCACTGTAATAAAAAGTATCAATAATAGGGAAAATTAGGGAGGAGAACTCTTTACTTTCTTCATTGTTTTTCTGTAAACCTACAACTGCTCTAATTTTTTTAAATGCAAACAAAAGACAAAAATTCTGACAAAATTTTAGCAAATCAAATCTAGCAATATATGAAAAGCATAAAAGATCATGACCAAATTGGGATCCTCCATGAGTGATAGGTTGGCTTAAGATTTGAAAATCAATCACTGTAATTAACTCTATCAACAGACTTAAAAAAAAAAAAAAGAACCATATTATCATCTCAACGGATGTAATAAAAGCATCTGAAAAAATTCAACATCCATGCCTGACAGAACTCTGAGAAAACTGGGGATAGAACAGAATTTCCTTAAACTGACAATGAAGATCTATAAAAAGGTTAAAGTTAACATAATAATTCACGGTGAAAACTGAATATGTTCCCCTTAAAGTAAGAGACAAGGCACAGATTTTCACTCTCATCACTTTATTCACTATTGCACTGAAGCACCTTATTGAAGCCCAGTCAATAAGGGAAAGAAAAAAGGAAAGAAAGAAAGAAGGAAAGAAGAAAGGGGAAGAAAAGATATAAGGAAAGAAATATAAGACATCATATTTAGAGAGAAAGAAGTGAATCATGATTTTCTATACAGAAAGTCCTAAACAATCTACAAAAAAGTTAGTAGAACTAAAAATGAATTTAGCAAGGTCAGTCAAAGAACACAAGGTCAATATGCAAAAATCTATCATATTTCCATGAACAATCAACAAACACTGTAATTGAAATTTATAAAACACTATTACTTACAATAGTATCAGAAAACATTAAATCCTTAGAGATAAATTGAATAAAATATGTTCAAGACCCACACACTGAAAATTACAAAATGCTGCTGAAATGAGAAAAGACCTAAATAAATTGAGAGATATAATATATTCATGGATTGACGTGTCTGTATGCTTAGTATGTCAATTCTTCAAAACTGATCTATAAATTCAATACAATCCCAACAAATATTTTTTGTAGAAATGGCCAAGCTTATACTAAAATCTGTATGGAAATACAAAGGAACTAGAAAAACCAAAATGATTTTTTTTAAAGAACAAATTTGAAGGATTTATACTGTCTGATTTTAAGATGTCCCATAAAGATAGAATAATTAAGAAAGGGTAGCATATGTCTAAAGCTAGACATATATAAATCAATGTAACAGAATAAAGTCTAGAAATGGACCCACACATATATAAGTAATTCATTTTCAACAAAAGGGAAGATAATTCATTGTGGAAAGGCTTGCCTTTTCAACAAATGATACTAGATTTATTGGGTATCCATTTGCAAAACAAATAAACCTCTACCTTTATCTCATACCACAAACAAAAATTACCATGAAATGAATTATAGACTTAAATGTAAGAGTTAAATATAAGTAACAGCTAGAAGAAAATAAAAAAGTAACCTTTCTAATTTAGGTTAAAACTTATTTCTAATAAGCAACACAAAAAACACAATCCATTAAAGAACACATTGACACATTGTAATCCATCAAAATTAAAACCTAAGGCTCTTCAAAAAAAAAAAATCCACTGTTAATAAACCCAAAAGAAGACCATGAAACAGGAAACTATATTTGCAAAACATATATCTGATAAAAAATATCTCTCCAAAATATGTATAGGAACACATACCCATATTAATACAAGCACATTCAAAACACAAGCAATGAAAGAAGAAATAATAAATGGAACCTCCTCAGAATTGAATACTTCTGTACTTCAGAGAACTTTGTCAAAACATGAAAATGCAGCCTACTAAATGGAAGAAAATATTTGGAAACCTCGATTCTGATAAGGGTTTAATATGCAGAATATATAAAGAAATCATACAATACAACAATAAAAAGAATAACCTAATTAACAAATGTGCAAAAGATCTGAATAGATACTTTTCCAGAGAAGAAATACAAATGCCTAAAAATCACATGAAAGATACTCAGTATCACCAGCTATTGGGGAAATGCAAATCAAAACCCTGAGACATCATTTCACACCTACTAGAATGGCCAGTATCAAAAAAAATCTAAAACTACAGGTGTTAGAGAAGACATGGAGAAATAGGAACACTCATTCACTGCTGGTGGGATTGCAGAATGGTGCAGCCACAGTGGAAGATGGACTGGTAGCTCCTCAAGAAGCTAAGCATAGAATTGTTATATGATCTGACATCCCACTATCAGGTATATACTCAGAAGAACTGAAAGTAAGAATGTGAATGGACATTTGAACACCAATATTCATAGTAGCATTATTCACAACTGTCAAATGATGGAAACAACCCAAGTGTATGTGACTGATGAATGGATCAACAAAATGTTGACAACAACAAAAATCCATAACAATGGAATTTTATTCAGCATTAAAAAGGAATGCAATTCTGATTCATGTGACAGTATGGGTGAACCTTGAAGACATCATGTTGAGAGAAATAAACAGACACAAAAGGACAAATATTGTATGATCTCACTGATCTGCAACAATTAGAATATATTTGAACAGACATTTCATAAAACAAGATAACAAATGGCAAATTAAGCATATGAATAGATGCTCAGTGTCACTAGTCTTTAGGGAAATGTAATTTGAAACCACAAAAAGATACATCACTACTTGCATGACTAAAATTTAAAAGACTGAAAATGCCAAGTGCCTACAAGGATGTAAAGCAATTGAAATCTCATTATTGCTGTCGAGATGCCACTTTAGAAAACAGTGTGATCTTTTCTTGTAAAGTTAAACATGCCCTTACCACCTGACCCAGCAATTTCAATCCTAGGAGTCTTACCAGACAGAAATGAAAAAATTGTTCACACAGAGATTAGAACTTGAACCTGCAGTCTAACTTTATTCATAAAAGTCTAAATGTGGAAACAACCTAAATGTGTATCAAAGCTAATGGATGGGGTGCATGGGTGGTTCAGTGGTAGAAATTTCACCTTCTATGTGGGAAACCCGGGTTCTATTCCTGAACCATGCACCCCCCCCAAAAAAAAAGGCAAACAGATAAACAAATTGTGGAATATCCATACAGTAGAATGGATCCACACGCAACAATATGGATGGATCTCAAAAGCACTATGCGAAGATATGACCTGCCCTGCTTCCATAATGTTGGAAGGTCTGGTATGTTTTCACAACAGAATGGATAGCTTTAATTGGTGGCAGATGCTGTTATGTGTGTGCCAAAAGAGGGAGGAAGCTGGGATATCTGTTCAGATTTTGTGAGTATAGATGCAGCAAAGATATGTCAAGGGAAAGAAGAAAGGAGATGTGACAGAGAAAATAACCAAAGTAGAAAATATAAACACACATTTAGTCCTTCATATCAGTAAGGACACTTTGGGCCACACATTATAAAAAAAACTAATTCATAGGCATATTATTTCACATAATCAGAAATCCAAAGGCAAGAGCATAGGAATGCCAGGTAAGGTTAGTAAATCCAGATTCTGTTTTCATTTATTTGTAAATATCTTAGCTCTGCCCTTCTCTGTGCATCAATTTTGTCCTCAGACTGAATTTTCTCATGCTCTCAAGATAGCTATTAACAGAAACGTTTCATTATTTACACGCCACATGCATGAAAGAAAATCTCTCCATGAGCCAAGTTATATGTCCTTCCTTTCCTTTTTTGTTTTTTGTTTCGTTTTGTTTTTGTGTTGGGGTGTTTTTTTATTGTGAAATATATATACAAAAAAAGCAATAAATTTCCAAGTGTATTTTAACAAGTAGTTGTAGAACAGATTTTAAAGCTGGGTATGGGTTACAGTTCCAAATTTTTTCGTTTTTCTTCTAGTTGCTCCAAAACTCTGGAGACCAAAAGAAATATCAAAATAATGATGCAGCAGCATACTCATTTGTTAAATCCTATCGTCTCTGTTACACTACTCCTTCTCTTATTTTGTCTTTTTTGTGAAAAATAACATATAAAAAAAGCAATGAATTTCGAAGTACATCACAACAGTTAGTTGTAGAACAGATTTCAGAGTTTGGTATGGGTAATTCCACAATTTTAGGTTTTTACTTCTAGCTGCCCTAAGGTACTGGAGACTAAAAGAAATATCAATATAATGATTCAGTACTCATACTCATATGTTAAACCCTACCTTCTTTGTATAATTCCATCATCAACTTTGATCTTTCTCTCACTCTTTAGGGATATTTGGGCTATGGCCGTTCTAACATTTTCATGTTGAAAGGGGCTGTTGTTCACATGGGATAGGAGGATGGAACTAGCTGATGTTCTGGAGAGTCTGCGCCCTCTACATTCAGGACTTATCTGGTCCAGGGACCAATCTGGAGTTTGTAGGTTTTGAAAAGTTACCCTAGTACATGGAACCTTTGTAGAATCTTATATAATGCCCTATGTATTTCTTAGGATTGGTAGGAATGGTTTTGGCTGGAGTTTGGCAAGTTACAATAGACAGCAATGTCTAACTAAAGCTCGCCTAAGAGTGATATCCAGAGCAGCCTCTCAACTCTATTTGAACTCTCTCAGCCATGATACTTTATTTGTTACACTTCTTTTCCCCCTTTTTGTCAGGATGGAATTGTTGATCCCATGGTGCCAGAGCCAGGCTCATCTCTGGGAGCCATCTCCTACACCACCAGGGAGACTTTCATCCCTGGATGTCATGTCCCACGTAAGGGGGTGGGCAACGATTTCACTTGCAGAGTTGTGCTTAGAGAGAGTAAGGCCACAGCTGAGCAACGGAAGAGGCCCTCCAGAGGTGGCTCTTACACATATCTATCGTTAGGCTAAGCTTCTCCACAAAATACATAAGCTTCACAAGAGCAAGGCTCAAGTTCAAGGGCCTGGCCTATTGTTTTGGATGTCCCTAATGTTTGACACAGTATCATGGGTTTCCCTGGTGATAAAGTTTAATAGTTCCATAATTTTTCTCCCATCCTTCAGGGGACTTTGACAATACTATTTGATTATCTGCTTAATATAGTTCTGGGATGTATCCAGACATTAAATTAAGTTATACAAGATTAGAGACTCCCATTCTTATTCTAGGCTCCTTGTGTTTGGATTGTTTAAATGATCTATCCAGACAGGTTGAGTTAGATTATGTGCTGCAGAAAATTTAGGTTCTAGACAAAATAAACCTTTTCTTCCTTTGGTTTCAAAGTGTAGGTGAAGTTCTAAAATACTGGCAATGTCTTCCTTACCCCTGAATTACCTTAATCCCAACTTGATTGGCTTCTTTCTTATCTCTAAATACCAGGCTATGTATATATAAAACAGCACCTCAAAATCCAGAAATAACAATTACCACTCCAGACTAAATGTTACTGCTTCAAGAGCTTACAGCCTAGGCCCCAGTTTTCTTATCAGTATTTTCTAAATGAGATCATACAATATTTGTTCTTTTGTTTCTGGCTTATTTTGCCTCACCAAATGTCCCACAGGTTCATTCACATTGTTGTATGCCTTACAACTTCGTTCCTTTTTTGTAGCAACACAATGTTTGATCATATGTATACACCATAGTTCATCAGTCTACTTAGTGCATCTTTCAGCCACCTCCGTCTACTGGGCCACATGTATAATGTCCAAAGTCTACATTCCACTAATACTTTCAATTTTAGATAATTTCATTGTTCCCAAGAGAAAGACAATCAGTAATCACACCTTTACCAAACAGAAAATCCAAACTTCCCCCTAACTCTTGTCTCTCCCCTCATTATGTACCCCTGGTATTGCTGCAGTACTATTGACATTTTCTTGTTAAACATAGCCTATAGCATGCAATACCATTTTTTCCCCTACACTCCAAAATTATATACTCTTTGTATAAGGTTCATACCTTTGCCGTGGGACACATGAGTCTATACAACCCCTTTCAATCACGTTCACCTTCAATATGGTAATATTACTTATAGACCCTCTAGAGAACCACCTTCATGTCTATTTATTCCCTTAAAATTATGTTCAACCTCATTAGCCAACTGTTCACCCATCTCAAGCTTCTGCGTATTTCTAGGTGCCTTATATTTTATATTATAAGCCTCTGAATTTACCTTTACAATGGTCATAAAAGTGTAATCATACAGTATCTATCCTTTTGTGTCTGGCTTATTTCACTCAGCATTATGTCTTCAAGATTCATCCATCTTGTCATGTGGTTCAGGACATCATTTTGTCTTACTGCTGCATAATATTCCATCATATGGTATGTACCACATTTTGTTAATCCATTTATTCATTGATGGGCACTTGCATTGTTTCCATCTTTTGGCAATTGTGAATAATGCTGCCACGAATATCGCTGTGCAAAGTCTGTTTGTGTCACTGCTTTCAGTTCTTCTAGGTAGTGGTATTGCTAATCATAGAGTAACTTGATATTTAGTTTTCTGAGGAACCGCCAGACTGTCTTCCATAGCAGCTGTACCATTATACATTTCCCTTCTTTTCCTTTTGACTCAGCCAACTTAAAACATGTAACTACACTAAGCCCCTAACAGATGTCAGGGAAAGCCAGCAGCTGATTGGTCGACTTTGGCCAAGGAGAATAGACTCAGCTTCCCCTGAGGGAGGGGGTGGTTTATCTGAAGAAAATCACAGTGCCGCTAAAAAGACAAGTCCCTGCTGGATAAGCAAACAAAAATGTCCAGGCTGCAGATGATAGCAAGAAATGACTAATTCTTTGTGAAAAAAGATGCCACGGCAAAGGACCAGCAAAAGGCAGCTATAGGACAACAAACAAGGCAAATATGGGTTGTGGTAGGCCTGATGACAAGTGAATTTTAAAGTTGTATTAAAACTTAAGAAGATGGCTTCTCGGCATTTTGGCTAAGATCAAGTGTAGTATCTGTTCTTATCAGTTTAATATCTGATACATCCTCTATCCGAGGACAATATATTAAATGGATTTTTGGAGTTGGGAGATGGAATAGGAGCTTGCTCCATCCACTCCATACATCGACCTGGTATTGCAATACTTCCGGGAACGGTGGACCCCCTCCTTGGGGGAACAATAAATGCATAAACAAAAAAAAACTTAAGAAGATTAAGCAGGGAGTAATTAGACTGAAAGAATAATGGCATTGACTAGGGGGGTTGAGGAGGGTTAGTGTTGGAGTGTCAAAAGGAAAGGTAGGTTGAGAACAAAGTATGGGGTGTCTTGAATATTTTGATAAGGTGTTTAAAAAAAGAGGAGGTGAAGATGAAGGAATGCTAAGAAAGTGGAATTCAGTTAATTAATTGGTGAGGATGATTACACAGACCCCTGATATTTTGACACTGGATCAGTCAAGACAGGCTAGGTTTTGGTCTGATAACAAATAAATCCCAATATCTGTGTGGCTTAATGCAACAAAAATTTATCTATTACAGAAAAGTGTGCAGGAAATCCAGGGTGACTACTTTCCAAGCAGTGACTCCAAGATCCAGGCATTTTCCAGACTGTGGGTCTGTCATCTCAGCATGTGACCTCCTTGGATGTTCCCAAAAGACTAAATCTTCTTACTGCCACAGGTCAGAGGTGATCCTGATATTTCGGCTCACAGTTTTAGGACTGAGAGTAGTTATAGGGTGCCACCTACCTGCAACAAACTTCCATCAGCCCAACAAGGAGAGGAGAGCAATGTTAAGTGAGCATTAGAGATCTCTGCCACATACACTGAGGAGTTAATTTTCTATTTGGCTCAATTACTGCTGAGATGAGTATGTTACGATGTCAAACATTTCTCTGACACTTCTTTCTTTATAATTTTAATTTGTGGTTTTGGTTTCAGAACAAATCCTGCTTTTCACATATTTTGCAATTTCATTATTTGGGTTATAGAGTGGCCCACAATTTATATTCACTTGGAAGAACAAGGGTATTTTTAAATAGTAATTGTGTTGATTTAGTAGCCAGCTGTTAGATGGAAAATAAAGAAGTTCTCATAAAAGATCTTGCTAAGCAGTTGTCGGTTCCAGCCTTCTAAATTCTAGTTACTTGGCATGGAGAAACTTAACATTAGAGAAATGCAACTCCTATACATCTCTAGCTTCCACCTTTAATTCCCATACCAACATTCACCTGTCCATAAAGATGAACTGCAAATGCCCATTGATTCTTCTTCCTTCTCCAATTCATTTTCTTGTTCTTTGGTGCATAGCCCTTTGGGGGCCCAGAAACTGCATTTAGCTACCTGCTGTAGAATCTAGTTCAGCATCTCTTACTGCCTGTCTAGTTTCTGGCTTAGGTTTGCTCTACTAGCTCCCCTAAATTTTGGAAGGATTATGCCAGTCCCTCAGTCCAGTCACCTGACCCCCAAAATGTGTGCATCTGAAAGCTATTTTATCCTGAATCCATCAATCGACACCATGTCAGAGTATGGCCAATTGCTAACGGCACTGGGAAAACTGGGGGTAAAGAAAGCTTTAGAGCCTATATCCAGTGACCAGAGCTAGGAGATATCTGTTAATACATGCATAATCTCTATTGTTCAAAAAGAACCCATTTCTGAGCTTCCTTTTACCAAGGTCAGCAAGAACATCAATATTGTTCATTAGTTCTCCTTTGTGATTTCCTTTGGATGGTGTAATGGTTTGGAGGCTTTATGGACTCCAGAAAAGTATATCCTTAAGTTATTCAATTCTTGTGGGTGTGGACCCATTATAAGTAGGATTTCTTAGTGAGTGGGATTTAAATTAAGATGTGACCTCATTAAGGATGAGTCTTAAACTTCTTACTGGAGTCCTTTATAAGAGGATGAAGGTTACAGAAAGGCACAGAGAAAACCAAAAGAAGCTGAAAGAGAAAGCCACGGGAATGGAGAGGAAGCCACTAAAGCCAGAAGCTGGAAACAATGAAACCCGGAAGAGAAAGGAGAGACCAGCAGAAACCATGATGTGCCTTGCCATATAACAGAGGAGTCCATGATCACCAGCAGCAGATCTTTGGGCAGAAAGCATAGTCTTGATAAGGTCTTGATATGGACATCTTCACATCCTCAAAACTGTAACCTTGCAAACGAATACATCCCCATTGTTAAAAGCCAACCCATTTCATGGTATCTGCTTTAAGCAGCCTAGTAAACTGAAACACTTTAAGGTCAGGAATGCTGTGATCCCCATTTGTAAATCAGAAAAGAGTGTCTCAGACAGAAGCGTCTTTCTCTTGTATACACTAAATCAGGGTCTACAGTAGGGCTTCCCCACTGGTTAGAAAATGCTATTAGAATAGCACAGGTTTCCATTGACCAGAAAATCAGGATTTATCATCCAGCTTCACCTACTTTGAGAGAGGATACCTGGGCTTCACTGCCTTTCTATGTGATATGCAAGTAATAATCCCTCTAGTAAGCAAAGTGAAAAATGGTACAGAGACTTCCTCTCACAACTGTGGGCACTGCCTGATAAGTTAGTTCAGTCATCTGGTACCCAGAGGAAGCCTAGGAATCAGACCATTCAAAGCTGGCTTCAACCCCTTGCTGATCCAGGCTCCGGCCAGCTGTCCGAGCTCACGGACCCAGCTGAGGACACCCACCAGTTGCTAACTTTCAACTCAGATTTCTTTTTTCTAATTTGTTTGTTTTTGTTCCTTAATCTTGATGATATAATTATTCTGTTTTAAAACACTTAAACCTTTGTAACTCTGCCATGTTTTAGCATATTCTGTGGTTCTGGTTTATGCTGTTTTAATTGCTTTCCCTTTTGCATTCTTATGTTTTTAACCATCCATCTTCTTCATCTTTGAGTCTACTGTTTTTACTTTTTTTTCATTTTTATTAGCAATTCAAGATGCACAATCTTCTAATATTTACTAGACTTACTTTATAATTATTTTGTATTCTTCTAGCTCTTTTCTGCTTTTTTCTCCTCTCTTCTCTGTCCCCTAATTCTTTTCTTTCATGATTTGTTAATAGGAGAAATTTCTACTTCACTAGTATTAGTCATTTTTTCCTGTTTTATGGAGATATCTATTTAACTAATTCTTTTTAAATTTTCTTATTTCAATTGTTCCTCCTTTTTATCATTTTAATGTTTTCATTTCTTCTCAACTTTTAGAGCACTTGTGTTTTAACAGTTCTTTTCTGCATCCTTAGTTATTTTCAGACATTTCCCTTTTTTATCATTTATTTTCATATTTCTCTTTGTCTCTTCCTCATGAAAAACAGGAGAACCTGAATTTGACTGCACCCTGGGTAGGGTAAGTATTTTGGCATGTGTGCTAATATAAAATACACCCTTATTTTGCTTTATTTTTAAAACTTAAATTCTCTCTGTATTCTGTGTATTGTTCTTTTCTGACACCAAAGAGATATATCCTCATGAAAATAGGTGAAGTGTGATTATAAGGGTCCTATTTGGAGTAGAAATCACAAAACAAGTAAACTGGCTTGGGCAGTGTTTCCCAAAAGGGGTCCTGGGAATAACTGTATCAGGCTTACCTGGGGAGGCTGATAAATGATCATTTCTGCCTCCCCATCTCTTGCACCAGATTCTTCTTAAAAATTTCTCCAAATAGTTTGAATGCACACTTAAATTTAAGATCTATTGATACAAGGCCCCCTGGCTTAAAGGCCTCTTCTTCCCTCCAGCTATCTTAGCTTCCCATTTATCTCAACCGAGAAAGCTCCCACTACTTTCAGTGCTGGTCTTCCCTGAACTCTTTGACGTGAGCTTCTTTTAATCAAGACATCCCAGTTTTTCGTGCCCTGCAGAGACAACAATGGAAACAAACCACATTGCCATGGAAACAAACCACATTGCTTACTCGCATCAGGGTTCATCCTGTCTCATCTCCCTACCCCCTGGAGGGAGCAGGACACTTGACAACCCATTCCTCCAGGCACACGGGCCTGGGATGGTGAGAAGAAAAGACACATCCCTCTTTTCCTCTGGCTTAACGGCCAAGAGCCTGAGGGAGGTGTTCGGGGCAGACTCCTATGTGCTTCCCAGTTCCAAGTTACCACATCCACAATGGACAAGGTGGGAAATCAAGATACATAGCCAAGAAGGCACCAGAATGTACTGCATATTGCAGGAGTTCCAAAAACTATGAGTAAACCCTGCAGCAGTGGGCAAGATGCCCTGGCCAATTATTTGGGAGCTTCCAAGCACACCCTGGGACTAAGTCCATATTGGTTTCCTCAGGAGGAGTTGAATGATCCAAAATGTATGCCAACAATGTACTACTTGATAAAAAAGAGAGGCAATAAGACAAAATATCCAGAAAGAGACCTTCCTTACTCATCTTCTGACCTTCATAAATACCACGAGATAAAAAAATCCCCTAAATTCCCTATAATCTGGTTGACATTCCCCAGCCCCTGTCAAAGTTGATCCCTCTCAAACATTATAAATTATAAAGGACTTAGCATTGCTAAACTCAAAGTCATTGTGTTCATACTCTGCCAGCTCAATCTGACTTCAATTGTATGATTGCATCGTGCATCTACCTTGAGCCAGTGCCATGCTGGGTTCTGAGAGGCCCTGCAGGGGACTCCCTCTGTGATTCTGACCCACTTCCTCCTGATACCAGTACATCCTGGTTCTTTGTCTCCTTCTCTGGCTCCTTTATCTCTGCCAATTTCAAAATCATGGCCTTTTCTGTATACTGGCCTCAGCCCCTCTTTTCTCCATTGTGATTATCTTTTAGAAGCTTTTTGTTTTCTGCGTTCAGAACAAAATAGTCTTCTGTTTTAAAATTCCAAACAAAGAACCAAAAAAAAAAAAACTTAGCCCTAACCACAAATCCTGACAAAAATACATGCCTTAATCTGTCAACACATTATAAAGTTATCATTACATGAAAACTGGTTATTCAAGTAAAACTTTTCCATTTGAATTTCTCATCAGTTGGACACCATTGAATTTTTTAAATGATAATGTTCCTTTTCCCAAATGAACAAATTAATTTTCCATCAGGGAAAGTACTGAAGGAAACTTTTAAACAGCACTAACTGAAACTTACAGCAGTCTTAAAGTACAACACAGGTTAGCATAACTTGTTTCCCAGTCTTATTTACATTCAGCTCATTATTCTAAGATGTGTTTGTATATGGTATTTGGAGACCTTCTTGTTCCTCCATCCTCCCGTTACCTTATGACTCTCTAGAACTCACTGCAATTTTGTAGGTCTCTAGTGTTTCTCCTAAGCCATGGACGGAGCATCAGCATGCTCTGGTGGACCCAATGAACTGGCCAAGGGAGGGGGTTTGGATTAAGTGAGAGGGCAAAGCAAACAGGGCCCCCTCAGGGCACAAATGTACACACCCATTCATATTTATTATCATCAATAATCATAATTTGCTTATTATTGTTATTTGTTATTTACTTACTATCATCGATATTATTCTCAATAATAGCAATAGCAACAGTTGTAATACCTACCACTTAGCTTATTGGTCAGTCACGATGCAAACCCCTTAAGTAAATCATTTTATCCTTACAATAAACCATCAAGGTAGGTGGCAATATCCAGGGCAATGAAAAGTTGTTACTTGCTAAAGATTAAACATCCAGTAAATGTTTGGAGGAAAGGGACAGAGAAGCAAGAGGGATGTGAAGGCAAATGCTTATCTCCTGTAGCAGTCATCTGGTGGTGATGGCATGACTCCAAATAGGGCAGCTTTTCAGCTCTGGGGACAGTCCTCTACAATAGAATGTCCACCACCTTCTTGCCTTCTAGTTAGTTAACACCTCTGAGCCTCGGTTTCCAAAACTGCAATGGAGTCATAATAATCCGTGCCTCATGGTTTCTGGAGGGAGGCAAAGGAGGGGTAAAAGCATATAACCATTGCAGTTGCACAATAATCCCCTCCACCCCACTCTCAATTCCAAAGAAGAGATGTTTATAAACTGTGTTCTCCAAGCGCTTGCCTTACTCTGCTCAGGGGCAGGTTCTCTAACTAGGTCAGTCTCTTTCCTTCTTTCCCAAGTCCTATTTCTCCCTCCTCCAGTGGTGCCAATGACCCAGCATGCTTAGCACTATGCCTGACCTAGTTACAACACATAGCTGCTAAGGACAGTATCAGAGTAAATTTAACCCTCACAGTATGCAGAGAGCCAGCCTGCTCTCCCACAGGCTTGCATTCACTCTTGGTATGCACCCCTGCACCTCCTCCATCCATGACAAGGTGAAGCTTTGGGCACCTCACCCCTAGCTCCTGCTGCTCCCCCAGCAACTTGACTATGCACAGCAGCAGCACATCACGGTTATATGCAGCAAGAAGGAAGGGTGCCCTGAAACTACCGATTTCTAGGAACCTCTGCCTGGATTCCAGGAATAATTTTTGTGGCTGACACCATAACAATGCCAGGACAGCTGGGAGTTGCTTTTATTTCACAGACTCTCAGCTCAGAAAGCACACCGAGGATTCTGCACATTCTCCCCAATTATACTCGGCCATTTCTACCACTGAGTGCTTTATTTTTATGATGAGCATCAGACCCAGTTGTCCTCTGGGAAGAGACTGCTTCTCTAATTTTGTTTGTCTCTTCACATATACCAGGTCTTAGGGACAAGACCTGACCTGGGCTCCCCCAGCATCAACCTCCTCCTATAAACCACCCTAGAAAAAAATGGATTGCCCTGGGATGGGAAGATGAATCCACATTCACAGATCCAATGGGGGTTTGGTTTGTTTTCTATAAGAAGGCAGATTTATTTATTTGTTTGTTGAACAGTTTTATTCACATGCCATATAATCCATCCTAAGTGTATAGTCAATGGCTCTTGGTATAATCACATAATTATTCATTCACCACTACTGTCCAAATGAGAACATTTTCATTTCTTCCAAAGAAAAGGTTTCATGCCCTGCACATCTCCCATTATTGAATTTAGCTTTAGTATAGCGCCTTCGTTACCATTAATGTAGGAATATTTCAACTTTACCATTAACTATAGGCCTTGGTTTACATTAATTGCATTTTTCCCATATAACACCCTATTATTAATGCCCTGTAATAATGGTGTATGTTTGTTCTAGTTCATATAAGAACTCTCTTATATTTATAAAATTAAGCACCATCATTTGTCCATGCTGGATTTTGCTAAGTTACATCATCCCGTTTATTTTATCCTCCAGTTTTCCTTCTGGTGACGTACAGAACTTTAGCCTTCCTTCCTATCATTTCTTATAAATGACCTAAGTGTAGGATGGGACTATCACATGGGTCCCCTATACTTCATTTTCTATCTTGGAACCACTGTTGAAAGTCCAATATTTGAGCCTTCCTTAATCAGTCTGATCACAAAGAACAAAGGTCAAACAAGAATAGTTGCATATTGACACATTCTTCCAATAAATATATACCAAGTACCTCATATATTAATCCCCGCTGGCTCTGGGGATTTAAAGATGAAGAAAAAAGAAGACTCACACCTTCCCCTTGTGCAAATCTTGTGTTAGCAGATTTTAATAGAATATAATAACAGGGATAGAATAGATCTTAATATATGCAAGAATTTAATATATGATAAAGGATCCATTAGAAAAAAATGAGGTATGGGGTAAATGAGGTTGGGGGAAAATGACTTGTGTAATTTGACCATAAAAACAAAATTATCTCATACCACCTACCAAAGTAAATTCCCAATAGACTCAAGAATTGAATCTAGAATTTGCTACAAAAAATGAAAAAGGAATATTGAAGTGAGTATTTTCTGGTAGGTTAAAGATTCGATAAAACAATAAATTAAAATGGGGACAAAATGACAGAGTGGACTTTATAAGAATTGTGATCATTTTTCTCTACCATAAAATTAACACCAAAAATAATTTTTATTAAAAAAAAATATGTAGAGGCTGGAGAGAGGGAAGAATAGGGAGTTACTACTTAATGGTTATAGAGTTTCTGATTGGGGTGATGAAAAAGTTATGGGGATGAATCTTGGTGATAGTAGCACAGTGTAATGAATGTAATCAAAATTCCTGATTTGCATACCTAAAAGTGGTTAAAATGCAGTGCTGAGTGTGAGTGTGGTTGAAAGCGGAAGTCAGAGTTGTGTATGTCACTAGAAGGAAAAGAGAGGATAAAACATGGACTATATAACATAGTGAAACATGTTTTGGATGATGACTGTGGTTAATTGTACAAATATAAGAAAGTTCTTACATAAACTAGAAAAAAAGTACATCACCATTACCAGGTGTTAATAATACGGTGGTATATGGGAAAAACACAATTAATGAAAACTGAGGACAGCAATTAATGATAAAATTGTAACTTTTTTAGGCAATTGTAACAAAGGTACTACACCAAAGCCAAACCTCAATACTAAGGGGGTATAATAAGTTTGGGCTTTTCTTTCTTTTTCAGAGAAATGACACTGTTCTCAAATTGGTTGTAGTAATGAGTGCATAACTTTGATATTATATCAAGAGCCATTGTACACTTTGGATGGGTTTATGGTGTGTGACTAAAAATGGTTAAAAAAAGTTTAAAAAAAACATGAAAAATGGTTAAAATGGGAAATTTCATGTTTTATATATGTGGTACTACAATGAAATTTAAAATATATATGTTTGCCACTCATGTATCAGAAAAGAGGGTTTAATGAGGTAGAGAAATCGCAAACAAAATTTATTATATGCTAATATTCCAAAAAATTAAACAGAGGATTAGATATAAACAGGCAACAGTAGAGAAAATATAAACATATATTATAAATAAAAATGTAGTGAGGAATAAAAATACGGAGAAAATTACATTGCCACTATTCCATTTGTGCACAAAGCTCTATCCCCTCCATTCTCAGTTTAACTTCTGCTAAACTTCAAGGACTTTATGAATGTAATCTCCTCCACAAGGATTCCTCAGCCATCCCTCTAAGCCCCCACAGTTTTGTAGAAAATACTACTATCCTATTTATTTATTTAGCAAGTGTGTAATGAGGACCTACCTGGTGATGTTCTTCTAAGCATAAACTCTCAACAGCTTTTAAGTGGGATTCCAAGCCTCACGGAGCATGTCTTTTGTTCAAATGAACCCACATGTGCCTATCTAGGCTGTGACTTCTTGGGCACCTAAATCATGCCTCTTTCCTCTCCATCTTTGAATTCCAAGTGCACAGTACATAATCTGAGACCTGGTAGGTACTCATAACATTCTGACGAATTCATTCAGTTAGCTCACTATCCTATAAGCAAGTCTATTTCTAAGCAGAAAAATAAACCAAAATTTACATAGAAAGATTTTGTCACAGCCTATCAAAAGCAATCAAATAATGGTAACAAATTTAATTAACACGGTGTTTGGCTTCCAAAGACAATCAATGAACCACATCTCCCTCTGTTTATACCCTGTATAATCATCTCCCACACTGAGTCTGGACCAATCCTATATAATCAATAGAATAAATCTGAAGTGATATTGCATGACTTCTAAGGCTAAGTCATAAGAAGAATTGTACATCTAACTTTGTCTCTGGAAATGGTGATTCTGGGAGACTCTAGCTGCCATATAAAATTTCTGAAGCAGCCATGCCATGAAAAAGCCCATGAAGGCACATGAAAAGGCTGAATGTGGAGGGAATGATGGCAGGCCACCCCTCTGCTGTCCCAGCCATCCCCACTGTCATTCTAGAAATGAGAGTGAGCTTCCTTAGACATCCAGTCCAGGTGAGTCTTCCAAAGGTGCCAACTCCAGCCACCAACCACCTGAGCAACCATACAAGAGTCTCAAGCATGAGCCCCTGCTGCTGAGCGCAGTCATCCCACAGAACATTGTGAATTTTTTTTTTCTTTTAAGCCACTAATTTTTGGATGTTTTATTGGGCAACAATAGATGCCAGAAAAAAGCCATCCACCCTATAGCATAACTTGCAACGATTTAAATAATTGTTCAGAGAATTTTAGTTTCCTAGAAAATGCTTGTTATACTATTAAGTCAACTAAGTAGAACATTAATTGCTTATGCAGTTTGATCTCAACTATGTAAAGAAAAATGGAATAGAAAAATACTGGCAGAAAATTTGCCACCACGTTAACAATAATTTTCTCTATGCAGTGAAATTATGCTCCATTTGGTGATAGATTGAATTATGTACACCAAGAAAGTCATGTTCTTCATTTGCAGTCCTATGGGTAAACCATCGTAAATAAGACATTTTGCAGATGTTATTTTTTAGTTGGTAAGGCCCAAATGAATCAGGATAGACCTTGACCCATATTAACAGACTCTTTTATAAACAGAATAAATTTAGAAATGGTCAGTTAGAGGAGGTTACAAGGAGAAACTAGAAGTCAGTGGAAACTAGAAGGGCAGATGCAAGGAGAGAGATTGCCATGTGATCGGAGGGAGAGATGCAAGCCAAGCAACCCCAAGGATTGGAGTAAGCCAGCACCAGAATGCAACAGACTTTGGAGGAAAAGAATGGCCTTGCCAACACCTTGATTTTTGACTTTTAGCTTCCAAAACCATGAGGCAATAAATGTTTGTACTTTCAGCCAACCCAATGTGTGATAATTGTCATAACAGCCTGGCAAGCCAAGACACACTTAATTTTATATTTTGGGATTTTTAACTTTCTAAAATTAGCAGAAATTATGTTAATTAGCAGAGGAGAGAAAACAAACAAACAAAAAGCCTTGTTTGTATTATGAAATCAATGGGCTCAAAATATCTATCCTTGGCTTTACATATTTCTCTCTTAAATGACAAAGAAACAAACACCTACTTTCTTTCTAAAAATATTTATGGAGATGTCCATAGTCTCCATTTTACCTGTACTGATGGGTGCATGATGCTGCTGAAAAAGATATTTTCTTTCCTTAGTGATGCTTTCATTTCATTCCTTTTGGTTCTGCGTTACTTAGATTAGCTTTCTAACACAAATCAGAAAAGAATTTGGCTTATGTTTAGCTTCTGAGTATTTCCTCAAAGCATCTGCATCCTCTTTGCCTTGGAACTCTTTATTCAACTGAGATATAACTTCTATACCATGACATTCAATGAACTTAATATATTCACTAAGCTATGCAACCATCACCATATATAATTCCAGAATATTTTTATCACCCCCAAAAGGACCCAATGCCTATTAATAATCATTTTACATTGCTGCTCTCCCCAGCCTGAACAGCCATCAATCTACTTTCTATGAATTTGTGTATTATGAATATTTTATATAAATGAAATCATAAAGATGTGGCCCTTTCTGATTGGCTTCTTATACTGGACATAATGATTTCAAAGTTCATCCATGTTATATCAGGTACTTCATTCCTTTTCAAAGTTGAATAAAATTCCATTGTATTTATAACCCCCATTTTGCTTATCCACTCATCCATTGGTAGACATTCAAGTTGCTTCCACATTTTGGCTATTCAATAATGCTAACCTGAACATTTGTGTTCAAGTCCTTGTGTGGGAACATGTTTTCAATTTTCTTGACAACATACCTAGGAATCAAATTTCTGGGACATATGGGAACTGTATTATTTAACTTTTTGAGGAAATGCAAAACTGTTTTCCAAAGTGACTGTACCAGTTTACATTCCCATCAACGATATATGAATTTTCCAAATTCTCCATATTCTAGCCAACACCGGTTATTGCCCATCTTAATTATAACCATCCTAGTGGGTATGAAGTGTTAGCTCACTGTAATTTTGATTTCCCTTTCCTTAGTAATAGGAGATTTTGAGCAGCTTTTCACATGAGTATGGATTACTTCTATAGCTTCTTTAGAGAAACATACATTCAAATCCTTTGGCTATTTTTAATTGGGTTATCTGACTTTTTATTGTTGACTTTAAAGCTCTTTATATATACTGGATACTAATTTTTTATCAGATATTTGATTTGCAGGTATTCTGATTTGTCTTTTCATTTTCATGATAGTGTCCTTTGAAGTACAGAAGTTTTTAACTTTAATGAAGTTCAATGCATCTATATATTGCTTTACCACTTTTATTTTTGGTGTCATATCTAAAAAACTATAGACTAATAAAAGGACATCAAGATTTATACCTTTATTTCATCTACGAGTTTTATAACTTTAGCAATTACAGTTAGGTTTATCATCAATTTTGAGCTAATTTTTGGGTCTGATGTAAGGAAGGGTCAACATTCAATCATTTGCATGTGGATATCCAGTTTTCCAGTTCCAGTTGTTAAAAGGACAGTTTTTTCTCCATTGAATTGTTTTGGCGTGCTTGTTGAAAATCAAGTGACCATAAATGTATGGTATTATTTCTGGGCTTTCAATTGTATACCATTGATCTACATTTTTATACTAGTACAGCATATTTCATACTGCACTTTTGCAGTAAGTTTTGAAATTAAAGCATGTGAGTCCTATAATTGTGTCTTCCTTTGAAGATTGTTTTAGGTATTCTAGGTCCGTTTTAATATGAATTTTAGGACCAACCTGTCAATTTCTGCAAAATATCCAGTGGGAATTTTTACACCATAAGTACTGGATGCCTTTCCATTTATTTAGGCAATATTTAATTTCTTTCAATAATTCTTTAAAGTGTTCATTGTACAAATCTCACACTTCTTTGGAAAAGATTACTTCCTAAATATTTCATTCTTTGTGAAGCTGTGGTTAATGGAATAGCTGCCTTAATTTCACTTTTTGGATTGATAATATATAAAAATACAGTTGATTTTTATGTATTGTTATTGTATCCTGCAACCTTACTGAGCTTGTTTATTAGATCTAATAATCTTCTTGTGAATTTATTAGAATTTCCTATATATAAGATAATATCATCTACAAATAGATGTAGCTTTATTGTTCCCTTTCATATCTGAATGATTATTATTTCCCTATGTTAACTAGAAGCAGTGAGAGCAGATATCCTCTTCTTATTCTTGATATTAAGAGAGGAACCTTGCAGTCTTTTGCTATGTGGGTTTCTTGCCCTTTATTGGTGTTCTAGTTTGCTATCTGCCAGAATGCAATATACTAGAAACAGAACAGCCTTTAAAAAGGGAATTTAATAAGTTGCAAGTTTACAGTTCTAAGGACAAAAAAATCCCAATTAAAGAAAGTCTATAAAAATGTCCAGAT
Organism: Myrmecophaga tridactyla; assembly: GCA_004026745.1. Classification (NCBI taxonomy): domain Eukaryota; kingdom Metazoa; phylum Chordata; class Mammalia; order Pilosa; family Myrmecophagidae; genus Myrmecophaga; species Myrmecophaga tridactyla. The sequence goes on from PVIY010028152.1 coordinate 29,428, forward strand.
TAAGGCACCAACAAGAGGTTACCTTCACACAAGAAAAGCCAATGAAGTTCAGGGTTTCTGTCTCAACTGGAAAAGCACATGGCAAACATGGTGACATCTGCTACATTTCTCTCCAGGCTTCTTCTTTCATGAAGCTCCCTGGGGGAATTTTCCTCCCTCATCTCCAAAGCTCTCTGGCTGCACAGGCTCTGGTCATTCTCATAGCTATCTCATCATTCTGAAGCTTTCCCCAAATGCTTCCTCTTTTAGAGGATTCCAGTAAACCAATCAAGACCCACATGGAATGGGTAAAGTCACATCTCCTTCTATTCAAAAGTTCATACCCACAATTGGGTAAGCCACATCTCCGTGGAGATAACTTAGTCAAGTTTCCAACCTAAATTATTGAATAGAGATTAAGATCTAATCTCTATTCAATAATCAATCTTGCTCCCACAAGATTGATTAGGATTAAAACACGGCTTTTCTAGGGTACATAATCCTTTCAAACAAAGGCAATCAGGTTGAGGAAGTTTCCTACTATTCCTAGTTTGTCACATGTTTTTATCATGAAGGGATTTGGGATTTTGTCAAATGTCTTTTCTGCATCTACCATGATGCAGATTTCTTTTATTCAATTAGAAAGGTATACTATGTTGATTGATTTTTTAATTTTCTATTTTCCCTTCTATTCTGTCAGGATTTGGATCATGAATTTTGATGCTTTGCTGTCACATGTTTATATGTTTAAAACTGTTTTATTTACTTGATGGATTGACACTTGTATCATTAGGAAAGATCTATTTTTTCCTCCACTAATAGCTTTGCTATTTTCCCTGGTACTGTCATAGTAACTCTAGCTCACTTTTGGTTTCTGTTTGTATGGTGTGTTACATCGCAAGCTGTATATACCAGAATGTGATATACCAGAACTAGAACATCTTTTTGTGGGTGTTTTGTTTTGTTTTGTTTTGTTTTGGGGAGGTGCATGGTCTGGGAATCAAGCCCAGGTCTCCCGCATGGAAGGTGAGCAACTGGAATAGCTTTTAAAAAGGGGAATTTAATAAGTTACAACTTACAGTTCTCAGCCTATAAAAATGTCCAAACTAAGGCATCCATATAAAGATACCTTAATTTAAGGAAGGTCAATGAGTCTACAATAGCTTTGTCAGTTGAGTAGTCACATGGCTGGCACCTGCTGGTCCCTTGCTCCTGGACTCCATTGCTTTCAGCTTCTGTTCCTGTGGGGGTTCTTCACTTTGCTAATCCAGGGATGGTTTTCATCTCTTGGCTTCCCTTGGCTTTCTCCAGGTTTTGTCTTGCTTAATATCTCATGACAATGTCTGTTGGGCTTCAAGTATCTCCAAACTATCCATGTCTCTGTTCTCCACATGTCAGCACTTGTGTCATTTCTTCTCTGCACTTTCTGTCAGCTCTGTCATTTTTGTAGGCTCTCTCTCGGTTGGCCTTGAGGCTCCTGTCTTTTCTCCAAAATATGTCCCCTTTTAAAGACTCTAATAATCTAATAAAGACCCTCCTAGAATGGGTGGGGTCACATCTCCATCTAATCAAAAGATTACACCTACAATTGGGCATGTCACATCTCCACGGAGATAATCTAATCAAAAGTTTCCAATTTGCAATATTGAATCAGGATTAGAAGAAATGACTGCCTCCACAAGATTGAATCAGGATTAAGACATAGTTTTTCTGGGGTACATAATACTTTCAGACCAGCACACATGGGATATATGTTTCCAACATTTTACTTTGTATCTATTTGTGTTCTCTGAATATCACATGAATCTCTTACAGACAACATATATATGGATCACATTTTAAAAATCTATTCTGCCAACCTTCCCTTTAATTGGAGTGTTTAATCCATTTACACTTAATGTAATTACTGATTCATTAAGATTTATATCTGACATCTTGCTATTCACTTTCTACATGTCTTATTTTTGTTACTCTATTCTTTTATTATTGCTTTTTATATTAAATATATATTTTTGAGTGTACCATTTAATTTCTCTTGTCATTTTTTTAAATTACATTTTTGAGTTATTTTATTAGTGGTTACATTGAAGATGAAAATAAACATCTTAACTTATAACAGTAAAGTTAGGATTAATGCAAATTTCATTTCAATAGTGTATGAAATATTTGCTCTTCTAGATGCATTCTCTCCAACATCCAATTGTGTTATTGACATGAAAATTACATCTTTACACATGTATACACATCAACACAAACTTATAGTTACTGCTTTACTCAATTGACTTTTAAATCATAATGGAAAAAAAGGTTACATATAAAAATTACATTTGCAAGGAAATTGAATGACAACATGTAGTGCATGAATATACATGTTGTGGGTGTCTCAGAAGGAGAAGAGAAAAGGAGGAGAAAAACTAATGGAGGTAATTATCACTGAAAATGTCCCCACTCTTATGAAAGACTTAAAATTATATATGCAAGAAGTGCAGCATACCCCAAACAGAACAGATCCACATAGATGTACTCTAAGACACTAATCAGAATGTCAGATGTCAAAGAGCAAGAGAGAATTTTGAAAGCAGCAAGAGAAAAGAAATCCATCACATACAAGGGATGCTCAATAAGACTATGCATAGATTTCTCAGCAGAAAACATGAAGGCAAGAAGACAGTGGGGTGATATATTTAAGATACTAAAAGAGAAAAACTGCCAATCAAGAATTCTATATCCAGCAAAATTGTCCTTCAAATTTAGATATGACATATAAAATCCAAAAGGCAAAATGGTAGAAGAAAGTACTACCCGTACAGTAATAATGCTAAATGTTAAGGATTAAACTCACCAATCAAAAGACATAGACTGGCAGAATGGATGAAAAGACTGGACCCATCTATATGCTGTCTACAGGAAACACATCTTAGACCCAAGGATGAACATAGGTTGAAAGTGAAAGGTTGGGAAAAGATATTTCATGCAAATAACAACCAGAAGATAGCAGGAGTAGCTCTACTAATATCCAACAAATTAGACTTCAAATGTAAAACAGTTAAAAGAGACAACAAAGGACACTATGCATTAATAAAAGGAAAAATTCAACAAGAAGACATAACAATCACAAATATTTATGCACCAAGCCAAAATGCTCCAAAATACATGAGACAAACACTGAATACAATGAAAAGAGAAATAGAAACAACTACCATAATAGTTGGAGAGTTCAATTCCACACTCTCATCAGTGGAAAGAACATCTAGACAGAGGATCAATAAAGAAACAGAGAATTTGAATAATACAATAAGCTAGACTTAAAAGACATTTATAGAACATTATATCCTACAACAGCAGGATACACCTTTTTCCTCATGGATCATTCTCAAGGATAGACCGTATGCTGGGTCACAAAGCAAGTCTAAATAAATATTAAAAGATTGAAATCATACATTTTCTCAGATAATAAGGGAATGAAGTTGGAAATCAGTAATAGGCAGAGTGCCAGAAAATTCACAAATATGTGGAAGCACAACAACACACTCTTAAACAATCTGTGGGTCGAGGGAGAAATTACAAGAGAAATCAGTAAATTACTCGAGGCAAGTGAAAAAGAAAACACAACATATCAAAATTTATGGGATGCAGCAAAGGCAGTGCTAAGAGGGAAATTTATTGCCCTAAATGCCTATATCAAAAAAGAAGAAAGGACAAAAATCAAGGAATTAATTGTCCACTTGGAAGAAGTAGAGAAAGAAGAGCAAACTAACTCCAAGGAAGCAAAAGGAAAGAAATAATGAAGATTAGAGCAGAAATCAATGAAATTGAGGACATGAAAACAATAGAGAAAATTAATAAAACCAGAAGTTGGTTCTATGAGAAAATCAATAAGATTGATGGGCCCTTAGCAAGATTGACAAAAAGAAGAAGAGAGAGGACACAAATAAATAAGATCAGAAATGGAAGAAGAGACATAACCACTGACCCCACAGAAATAAAGGAGGTAATAACAGGATACTATGAACAACT
>PVIY010028153.1:0-33427 GCA_004026745.1 Myrmecophaga tridactyla
TGGAACAGCTTTTATAAAGGAAATTTAATAAGTTAAAAGTTTACAGTTCTAAGAAAGTGGAACTGTCCAAATTAAGGCACCAATAAGAGGTTACTATCGCTCAAGAAAGGCTAATGGGTCTAGAATTCCTCTGTCAGCTGGGTGGTCACATGCCTGGCATTTGCTGGTCCCTTGCTCCTGGGCTCCATTTTTTTTTCAGCCTCTGTTCTTTTGAGCATTCCTCACTTTGCTTCTCTGGGGTTGGCTTTCATCTCTTGGCTTCCCTGGGCCCTCTCCAGGTTCATAGTGACATCTGCTGGGCTCCAAGCATCTCCAAACATCTGTGTCTCTCTTCTCCAAGCTTCGGCAACTGTGTCAGCTCTGCTCTGAAGTTTATGTCAGCTCTGTCATTTCTAACTCTTTTCAAAATGTTTCCTCTTCTAAAGGATTCCAATAAACTAATCAAGACCCACCTGGAATGGGTAGAGTCACATCTTCATCAAAGGTTCACACCCACAATTGTATGTGCCACACCTTAGTGGAGATAATCTAATCAAAAGTTTCTAACTGCAGTATTGAATCAGGATTAAAAGAAACAGCTGCCCCCACAAGATTGTATCATGATTAAAACATGGCTTTTCTGGGGTACATAATACTTTCAAACCATCACAACGGGTCACCTGGGACAGGAGTGAAGATGAGGAATAGCGGAATGTGCTGGTTAAGTTCATTTGTCAACTTGCAAGTATAAAGTGTCCAGTTGTTTGGTCAACCAGTTGCTGTGAGGACATTTCATGGTTTTAGAGTATTAGTAAATTGATTGCATCTATGCATCTATGGCTGACCATATCTACAATCCACTGAGGAGATTATCTTCACAATGAGAGACATCTCACCCAATCAGCTGAAGTCATTAAAAGAAGTGACAATTTCAGCAGTCAGAAGAATTTCCATCTCTACTTCAGCCAACCAGCTTCTCCGGGGGAATTCATGGAAAACCTTCATCAGAGTTCCTCACTTACAGTCTCCTCTATGGAATTGAGACTTTCCCATCCCCACAGTTGAGTGAGACAATTCTTATCAAAACCTCATAACATTCATGGATATCTCCTGTCGGTTCTGTTTCCCTAGGGAACCCTGACAAATACAGGTAGTTAATACTTAATTCATACAGAGTTTCTATTTGGAGTAATGGAAAAGTTTTGTTAATGGATGGTGGTGATAGAAACACAACATCGTGAATGTACTTACACCACTAAATTGTATACTTGATAGTAACTAAAATGATTACTTTTAGGTTGTATGTTACTAAATAATAATTTTTAAAAAAAATAAGACTATACAACACACAGTGAACCCAACTGTAAACTATGGACTATAATTTAATATTATAATTACAATCATATTTTTTCATCAATTGTAACAAAGTAGCACACTAATATACAATGTTAGTGTCAGAGAAAAACGCGCGTGTGATGGGGGTGTATATGGGAGCTCTGCATTTTCTGCATGGTTTTTATATAAACTTACAACTTCTCTATTAAAAATTTAAAGGAAAAAATTAATATGTCAACCAAATCACTACTGCCCCTCCAACTAAAATACTCTATAAGTTTACAAATAGTAAGAAGTGAAATAATACTATATGTATGTATTTGCACATATATATGTAAATTATTTCAAAGATAGTAAAATATTTTAAAATAGAATAAAAAACATGAAAAGGTTAAGGAGATGTAATTTCTTCTTTTAATCATCAGCTCCTACATAGATGTGAGATTGCCCTTTCTGCAAAGGTCTGTTGCTCTAGTGTCCCCTCTAAATCCCCTGGACATATCTGTCCAGGTTTATCACTTTCTCCTAAATTAATACAGAAGCTACAATAAATCAAGACATCTTGCCATGGAAGCTTCTCATCCTACGCATTTATAGGGCTACTTGGCTAATGGCATTTGGCATAATCCAGGTTTGCTTGCAGATTTACTTGCAGAATAAAGTAAAGAATCCACACGGATTCTTACTCTCAGACTAGACACATGAGGAGATTATCATAAAAGGAAGGACAATGAAACCTGGAGACAGATTTTAGTTATGGCCCTGTAATTTAAAAACATTACTCTTGTTTTTCATCCATAAATAATAATAATAAATTCTGTGACTCATAAGGTATATAAGAGCCTAAAATAATTATTTTGAAGCCTGAAAAGAATGTCCAAATTTCATATATATAGTATCCATGCTACTAATTAGACTCAGCCAGTTAAGTATCCCCCATATCACTTCATTTTAACTAATACATTATGATGTGATTGTCTCTTTCAGAGAGCAGGGAAGTAGGGTATTCTATGTGTAGTCCCAGCACTTGGCAGTGACTCTGATGGAAGGGATCAGAATATATTGGTTGAATGAAGGAAGGAAATTTTCTGATGTTGTGTGCCCTTCTTCAACAAAGCAGTCTTACATATAAGACATGACTTTCCAGAATTTTCAAATTATATTCATGAGGCGAGTGACTAAACTTGTTTGGGGGAGGACTTGTCCTATATCAGGGACAACTATTTGGTCCAGAAGTTCTTGTCTCATCTCACTTGTAATAACACCAACTATTTTGTGGGTATAAGGGCTTGCTTGTAGACACACACAGCAATGCATACTGATCACTTATTTTCTCTTGAGTCCATATCCCAGAGAATAAAGGGAAAAACATATTTGAAACTTGCAGATTCTTCTGCTCAGAGTGATCTTTTTTACTATTTTAATCTCAGGTAGATATTTACTATTTCAGCCTTTTTTCTTCCCCTGCTTCTCCCCCAGATGTTATCAGGGCTTGACTTCCTATGGGTGAGGAAGCATGCCACTAGCTCCCCTCCCCCACCTCCCCCTCCCTCCCTAAGAACACAATGTGGGAAAAAGGTCATTGTGGCTGTTACTTACAAGATAGAAGAAAACAGCCAGGTCTCAGATTGTCCCTTCTTGTGATGGGGTTACCTTTTCAGGCATACCTGTCCTGGACCAAATCAGCTACTCCACTACAAAATGGAAATGAATCCAACAGCCCCTTTTCCCACACCATATAAGCTCCTCTTAATATTCTTAGACACCATCTGAACAGGGTGCAAAGACAGAGGCAGAGTATTTAAAAGATTGAGTTACTTGAGAAAAAATGAGCCCTCAAAAAGAAGAGATTTAAATTAAATAGACTAGCAAGTTTAAAGTGGTGTGTGTGTGTGTGTTCTAGTTTGCTAGCTGCCGGAATGCAATATACCAGAAGGCTTTTAAAAAGGGGAATTTAATAAGTTGCAAATTTACAGTTCTAAGGCCAAGAAAATGTCCCAATTAAAACAAATCTATAGAAATGTCCAATCTTAGACATCCAGGGAAAGATGCCTTGGTTCAAGAAGGCTGATAAAGTTCAGGGTTTCTCTCTCAAGTGAGAAGGGCCATGGCGAACACAGTCAGGGTTTATCTCTCAGCTGGAAGGGCACAATGGCGAGCACGGCGTCATCTGTTAGGTTTCTCTCCTGGCTTCCTGTTTCATGAAGCTCCCCGGGAGGCATTTTCCTTCTTCATCTTGAAAGATCAATGGCTGGTGGACTCTCTGCTTCTTGTGGCTTTGTCATTCTCTGCTTTCTCAGAATCTCCCACATTCTCCAAAATGTTTCCTTTTTTATAGGATTCCAGTAAACTAAACAAGACCCACCCAAATGGGTGGAGACACGTCTCTACCTAATCCATTTTAACAACCACTCTTGATTGAGTCACATCTCCAGGGAGATCATCTAATTACAGTTTCAAACATACAGTACTGAATAGGGATTAGAAGAAACGGCTGCCTTTACAAAATAGAATTAGGATTAAAACATGGCTTTTCTAGGGTACGTACATCCTTTCAAACCAACACAGAGTGTATTTCATGACTCAACAGAATGACAGCTCATGAGGAATATCAGATCTGGAAAGTGATAAAGAAGGCAAATATGTTTCCTAATCACACACTAAGCACAGGGGACATTTCCAGGACTCTGTTTAAATCACTTACAGCATTTCTACGGATTGATGAAGTTCAGTTCCTCCTGACTGAGCGCAAACTCAGAGCATGCTGAGAGAAGCACAGACTGCACTTCAACCTCCACTCACTTCTTGTGTTAGATATTTTTGCCAATGAATAAATAATCTTTACAGCCTTTGACAGCAGCCCTGCACAATATCTGAAGGTACAGATGATAATATAATGCAACCATATCCTTGTCTACATCTATGGCTTTCTTATTAACCCCTCTTATGTAACAGTGATTTAAGAAAACAGGATTTTAGAGGAGATAAGAATCTTGGAGATCATGTCATCCAATCAACTCATTTTAAAGTTGGGGAGACTAAGACCCAGAGACATGAGACAAGTTCCCCAACATTGCACAACTAATCAATGTCACAGTTGACATTGAATTCAATTCTTCTAGTTCCTTGATCATTTTTACTATCTCATTTTGCTTGTTTTCAGGTGCTCAGGATTTAGGGTGTATAATAATCTGTAGAAAAATCCCTGGAGGCTCTCCCATGAGAGAAAGCTAGGCATAACCTGGAGAAACCCTGTTTGCTAACTAATATAAAATATGTTATTCCTCCTGTTGCATCACATCATTGCAATGAATAAAGCAGAATAAACAGAGTTGTAGTACAGTAAAACAAGCCTATTAATCTCAACCCATTTATTAATTCGTTCAACTAAAATCAAATGTCAGTTGGGTTCCTAGCAGTGTTTTTCATGCTGGGAATAAAACAAGGAGTGAAAGAAATTAATCTAAATGTCTGCTCTATTTAACAATAACACACACACACAAAATACTTTAGAGGATTTATGTATTTGGCCTATTTAAAAGTTTCAAAGTTTTCATATTGTCTGTGAAAATTAAAAAAAAAAAACATAGAGTTTGGACGCCATGGAACAGGAAGACCACCAAACCTTACAAATCCAACTGCTGTGTTATGAAAATGATAAAACCTGGGTTCCACAGAAGTCTTCACTTTGCCCATATTGCAGAGCCCACAAGAGGCCGGGTTAAGAGAATATGCTCATTTTTGATTCCCAGTTCACTACTCTTTCCTCCTAAAAGCAAGTGGATTTTCTAGGAATCTGTGAATTGATTTATGGCACATTTTGTGTTCAAAACTGAACACATAAAAGTGGAGATCAAGGGTATTGCCTGGTTTCTGATACAAATGACAAGAAAACAACAAAGAAACCCTACCTAGAAAATTTCATCATTCTTTAGATGTTTAATACTTCTGTAAGATTTTTTTTTAATTTTGAATAAGTCCTTACGAGAAATGCATAGTTTTTAACTTTTAACTTCTTTAATTCTCCATTTGAAAGAACTAACTGAAAAAGATTGAGTTCTTTTAAGCCACATGTTTGTATCTGTATGATTTTGCTGACTTAATTACAACATGCTAGTGTTTTATAACTAAAAAATTGCAGATTGATGTTTTCTGTTGCTTATTTTTTTTGTCCATAAGACATACTAGGGATGTTTTAATTTCCATAATTGATAAGTCCATCGAATAATATCAAATTATATAAATGCTTTCTAATTGATTTGTAAAAAGTTTAAAAACAAAACCTAAGCTACATTAGTAATGTCAAAATCAAAATAGTACAATAGCATTTAATGTTCATAGATTGTTTATTTCTAGAACACATTGAGAATGTTGTAATTTCCATATTGATCAGTTTATTGATTAATCAAATCAATAAATGCCCTCTGATTTGTAAAGTGCTTAGATATAAAACCTGAAACGCAAGAATGATTTCAAAATCAAAAAGGTACCAAAACAATGCTTAATATTCACAGAAATTCTACATCGAGTCACAGAATCATTCGTATTGGATGAAAGGGACTAACACTTAATCCATGGTATTTATTAGGAGTTACATGCTGTGGATTCCTTTCCTTGTATTCACTCAGAACCATAATGGCACTAAAGAAAGAGCCACAGGGACCATGTGTATGCCACGGACCTGGATTTGGATCCCAGCTCTGGCATTTATTAGCCATCTGAATTCAGTTACGCCTAACTTCCCTCACGTGCATGGCAGTGAAAATAATACTTACTTCATAAAATGTTTGCAACAGTTACATAAAAAAACATGTGAATGCTTCTATTACAATGGTTTAAAATTTATGGGAAAGCCATAAAAATAAAATAAAACCAATAAAATAATATATGCGTGTGTATATATAAGGTGTATCTATGCATATGTATATATAGCATATGCAATAATATTACATTGATAATACTGTGAATATAAAGAGTTAGTAGAGATCCATACAAAAATATTAATACTACAGACAGTATACAAAATATGTCCAAGGATATTTATTTCAACTTTTTTTTATATTAAAATATTGGGAATAATCTTAGTGCCATCTAATAGAAGAATGGTTAAGAAATATACATAATTTATTCATGGTAAGAAATGTCGTTATTTCATTAAACGTGATATGTCTGAGGACTATTGATTACATTTAAAATCCTTTAAAAATGAAGTGAAGGAGAGTACAAAACCATATCAATGTGATTTCAATTTTATATGATACGTAGGCATACAAATAAGCCTTCAATTATTTCAGTTCTTAATACTGATTGTTTTTGTTTTATTAAAATAAGCACCTATAGAAAAAATAATGGTTCAGGAAGAATAAGGAAAATGGTGACTATGTAAAAGTCCAGCTAATTGCTTCTATGTTCATCAAAATAGAATAATAGTGAGATCACACTAAACAAAGGGAGTGATTTCTATTATAAATCATAATTTCAGTACTAATGGACCTTTAAAATTATGTTTCATTTATGATCTATTCATTAAAATATTTGAGGATTTTCTCTTTCAAGGATTTAACAGAATGTTTTTAAATTCAATTTGCAATGAGCACTGTGGGTGGAGGAAAAGACAGACTAAAACCCTCTTAGTGTACCTACACTGTATAAAATAAGGTAAACTTTGGGAAAAGAAAATTGTTGTATAATTTCTCTCCAAAGGCCAACACCTTCCAGAAAGTTCTATTCCCCATAACTGCACCAATTTTTGTTCTACAGGTTAGAGAAATTCCAAATTCACAGATGCTTTATCTTATTTCTCAATATTATTGGGAAAAACATATTCATATACATAACAATTCATGGTAGAACTTTGAGTTGTGGGAACATTTGTCAACATCATCTCATTTGATTCTCAAAATGACATGAAAATGCAGGCTAAAATGACATACTAATTTATACAACTATAGTGAGAATGAAATTATTTAAAATGAGAAAAGTTACTCTTAATTTTAATATATTAACTTGGAAAACTTTTAGTATTAGAGACTCAAGTCTGCTCATTTATAGCTAGATTTTTAAAGAGATTCCAATATTATAACCAAGAATCTAGAGTCTAAACATAATTACTTTATAATCATAGATCCTCACAAGTTCAGAACATAAGGCAAGATAAAATCTGCAATTTATGTAAAAATTATATAATAGCATCATCACACCAGTAGCGAGAGCCCTCTTCCTTAACAGTATTAGTAAGTAGAAAAAAAGTCATGACTTCGCCTTTTCATTTCTGAAATCCCTTCTCTAGGTTCAGATGTGTCCTTTCTGTGGTACGTCCTCACTTAGTCTGAACTCTCACCAGTAAGACTCTCAGAATGACCAAGTGCAATTATAGGTGAAGATCAGCTGATTTCCTTGTCAAGAAGACGCATCCTCTTTTATGAAAGCTGTCCCAATTAGTCTTTAGTTGAATTGTATCTGGATGAATAATCTTTTTGGTCTCTAGCAGTTTGGGACTGGATATTTTCAACGTGGTTTTTTCCCTCTCTATTTAATGTCGAGGTTACTTACCAGGTAAGCAAAAGAATTATTATTGATGAAATACTCATGTAGTACATCAGCTTGAGCCTGTCAGCTCAATCAATAATTTGTGCCCCAGGGAACAAATAAAAAGAGAACTTTTCAAGTTTTCATAGGCGATCAAACTGCAAACTGTCATTTATTCTTGATATTAATCTATTTTAATTTCAGTTTCTTCTGAGTCACTTAACTTCCAAATTGCTGTATTTAAAGTAAACAGGGGGATTTAAGAGAGAATATTGAGAAAATACAATGCAAATAATTCACAAAATTAATATGTTACGAAGTTACTGGCCCTAGGTATGGTAAGATGCTCCTTATACTTTTTCCTCAGTAAACTACTTCTTGTTTATCCATTTTCATGACCGTATTCCTATTTTCTAGATTAAATTATGTATTAAGTAATTGCAGTACATGCATGTGTCCTTGAAAATAAATGTTTGCTTCACTTGGTCAATTAGAGTAGTACAAGAAATTAGAAGTCCCACGTTTGGTTCTGGACTGCGGTACATTTCGCTGTTCCCGTGTCAAAGACTTCAAAGTTATCCCCTGTCAATCACATTATAAATATGTTTTGCCAGATAAGTTAGACAGTTCAAATAAACCCAGCATCGCCAGAAGACATGAATACCTACAACAATACTTGATTCTAAAACTTGTTTTTATTTGTTTATCTTTATTTGTTGGAGATGTGTCCTCATGCTGAATATATTCTGCATCTTTATATATGCAGTCATCTTCTATGATAGAAAAAAAAATATGCCTTACTTGAACAATGCAATTAAATATATCCTTGTTTCATGCTCTTCAGCAAAAAAGCAGCCTACCTTCCAGTTACACTATTCCCTAAATTACGAAATTTAAGATCCAGTCCAAACTATAAAGTTCAAGAAACTAAGACCCACAAAAGTTAAGAGACTTAATCACTAAACATTAAATAACCTTTAATATCCTTGTGGATCTTTTGGTCTAGTGGGGGCTCAGCATTCAATGTTTTCAAATATGGTTTGGGGATGGTTCTCTATAATTTCTACTTAAAAGCCTGGCATGTAATGACATAAAATAAATTGTATTTGGTGCCTGATCATCTTGTCTGGCTTAGTCATAAGCTCCCCTTTGAACAACCACCCATTTATTCATGCCCTGGAGATAACCATAACTAGCAGGGCCTGTGCCTCCACTGATAGGAGCCACCCTTTTCTAGCCCCTTGCCACTTGTGCCTTTTGCCCCACATAGTTAATTAGCAGGTATCTTCTTCCATGTGGCTTGGATGATAAGCACTGCCCCCAGCTTCTCCGAATGTACCATGCTGCTTCTGTTCATCTTGCACTGTAGAGTTTAAAGCTTCCAAATCTCAGCAACCATGGGAAAGTCCTTCTCTTCCCCATTGAGTCACAATAAAATCAAGAACTACATCTTCTTCTTCTTACTGCCCCCCACCCCTCCACTTCTACCAACCTCTGCAGGAGCCTAGTTTAAATAATCCCCAGGTCCCTACACCTCCCTCCTTTGTCCTACTTCCCCTCCAGGCCTTTTGATCTAACAAAGCTGCCCTTTCATTCTTTCTTGGCTGTCTAGTTATTGGTAATTGCATCTCATCACATAAGAGCTTCAACATAAAGTCTAAAACATGGTATAAAAATATGCACTCATAATCCAATGAAGAAGTACTTATGGGAAAATTAGACAACATGTCTAGAAATTAAGTTTTCTGCTAAAAACAGTTAGTTAACGTCCCCATTAGACCAGCAACTGATATCACCCAGGTGATGGTGGAAAATCCTGTCTTAAAATATCTATAATCCAAGAGGAAGTTTCCAGAACTCTTTGATTGATTTTGCTTAGGCTCTCCTCTCAGCCAGCACTTCTCTCTTATCAATTCAACTTCTCTGTCTGTTTCAAGACTGAGCTTCTAGGTCACCTCTTCCATGAAGCCTTCCTAAAGTCACTCAGGTATATTGAATGCCCCCTTCTCGATGCTTGTGCAATAAGGTGTGTGACAGCACTAGGAATAATAGTAGGGTACTTATTTGGCTACATCAATATTCTGTGGCTCCTGAACTGTAAGGATTGGGTTTATCAGTGTGTTTACCCCTTGCACAAAACAGTGTCTAGTTCATATAAGTATCTATTTAATGTTTTAAAATAGAATTAAATAGTGGTTATATCTAAAGGTGTCAAAGAACTGTATGCTCAAATTGGCAGTTAAGATATAGTCTAAATTATCATCCCAATGGGAGAGTTAGTAATCAGCATTCTACTAGGAAAGTTAATGAGTTGGATCTAATTTACCTCCAGAAAATGGGCAAGCACAATTCAGGACAGGTGAGAATAGTAGGAATGCTGGCAGGTGGAAAAATCTTTTTCATTAAAAAGATTCAGAGATCCTCAGATCCTTCCAAAGTGCTTGATAGAGACCCAAGACCCCTGCCACAAAGACTTTGGTCTCACTTAGAGTACTAGTTTTCAGTCCTTATTTCCTTCTCCACATTTAATGTGCCTAGTGAAGCTCTCCTGACTTCCAAGCAGTTTAAAGAGTCAACCAGATAATCTGCAGAAGTAAGAACAGGACCTAATTAGCCATTTTCCCTCCATTTTTTTCTTTCAATACTTGGTCCTACATAGAGATAGGATACTCCTTGCAGATATAATTCCTTTCATTTTGTCTCCTTTTATGAAGAAACTGTATTTATACATGTTGAAATGTGGTTCTTCTCAGAGTGGTCTTAGCCATCTGGGATGCTGAATCTCCATAGTCATTTGATTTGAGGAAGGTACTGAAGGATAAGAGGAGAGAAGGCCTTTATGGGTGACTCTTGAAAGGTTCAAAAGAGCCATTGCAGCAACTCAGCTACCTGACTTGACACTGTAGTTCATGTCTCATATTTCAATATTTCATGATCTAACTCTGTTTTTGTCTTCTTCCATTTGTAAGCCCTCAGGCACTCCATCTCCTTTTAAAATGTCTTTATTCTTTATCTTGTTTGTCTAAGTAATTCAATTCTTACACATCTATCTAACTGAAGATTCCTTCATCGCCCACAATCTTAATGAGCACAGGACCTTTGAAAACAATTCTTTCCAAACATGGGCCATAATAGACAATAACTTAATGCTTACTTACTTGATCCATACAGTAATAAATCTAAGGTATGTTTTAAATAAATTTAAATAACAAAAATATACCAACGCAGGACTCAAATGCAAACAGCTATGAGGCATATCTTGAAAGATACTATCAATATATTTTTATACCATTACAAGAAAGGAAGACATTATTTACCAGAAATTCTTTCAGAGAAAGTGTTAATTTACCCCAAGAGGAATGTCAATTTGGCTTCTATGGAATCTGATTCTAAATAAAATTGCATTTTGTGATACACCAACAAATTCCATAAAATCTAACCATGTCATGTGGTTGAAAAATAGAGAATGTGAGACATGAAAGAGAAATTAGCCAACCCCCTCTCTTTCAGAGAAGAAATAGATGAGCCAAATAACTTCTCCAAGATTATATTTTTGAGAATCCAGAATTGTACCTCTGTTTCTCCTTTAAGCTTTTATTGTACTCACGCTTTCTGCTTGTTGAATAAATCATTCCATTATCATGCAAGAAAATATCTTGAAAATCTAATAGCTTTTGTAAAACTGATACTGGGGAGTTATTTCTGATAATAGCCAGCCAAAGCTTTACTGGCACTTATCCCTCTCTTAAAAAGTAAAAATATGACATTAGTGCAACTAAGAGTGATATTCATTCATTAGCTCTTATTTTCTCGTTTACATCTGTATGCTTTTATGTATTGTAATATATGTTTGTATAATTTTCTCATTTGATTGTCACATAATTGCCATGAGATGTAAGCTCATAGCTTATATAACTATTCCCATTTTATGCCTGATTAAAGTGAGTTACAAAAATTTGGGGGGATTTGCTCAAATTCACACAACTAACTAGTGGTAAAGATATCACTAAAAACCTGGTATCCTGGTTTATTGTTTCTAGTCTATTGTTTTTCCATATCCTGGTAAAATAGGATTGGAGGTGATAGGATATCAGCTATGGAAAGAACTCTCTTATCACAAAGATTCTTAGGCATCCAAGTGAATGTCTCAGGGAAAGGGTAATCAATTTATTTAGAGATTTGCTTTTCTGAGGCGATGTTCGTAGGAGCAGCTAGTAAACATTGAATAATGAACTCTCAAGGATCCTTTCAGCTCTGACAAATAAACTATTTCCAAAGGCATCAGAGTTGGGGCTCAAGTAAAAGGCTAGACTATTCATCTCTTTTTGTTCTGAGAACAGACTATGTACTCAGGCCTTTCAAGGACCAGGGCATGCTTTTAACCCTGGTTGGGTTCCAGTTTTGTGTTTCAATTTTTCATGAATTAGTGCTGGTAGAAATCAAACACAGAGACTTCAGCATTGCTCCCTGAGGGCCTGCCAGAACCAAAAATCCGTGCTAAATTACTCAACAGGAGCTGAGTTACCCCATAGGTAGATAAGCATATGCTTGGGGCAGCCAAAAAAACATCACAAAAAGAGGGAGGCAGAAAAGAATACCATCTAGGGAGGAACCACTTAAATTTCAACACATATGCAAGTTTCATGTTATTTTTTAAATAACATAAACTTTTGTTGTGGAATGTTTATTTTGCATTTGGGGTGAGACATGGAAGGACACCACAGTCTTCTCTGTCCCTAGGGTTTCTGAAATCTTCAATTGGGTTTGCTAGAAGATTACATTCACTGTAGTCCCTTTCATTATCATATTTTTTCATTATCAATTGTATCAAAGTCATCACTGCTCCTAAATCGCCTTTAAAATAAAAAAGGGAAACACACACTAAGCCATGGATAAGGCTCATTTTTTTGTGTGATTTATTGAGGATTGAGAGCCACACACAGATAGATCAATATTCAGCTAAATCACTGTCCTGTCTCTATAAATCGCTTCTGAAATAAAGGTCATCTGCCCAGAAGTCCCTGACATTCCATGATGAGGTTGTCTTCCCTTGAGGGGACATCCTGGCTCCAAAACAGAGTGTTTTCTCCAGTTCCTTTTCACTCAGATGGTATCTTTTTATTTCTACCTTGTTCCATACATCCATCTATTTATCTTGGGTCTAGGAAAACCATTACCAATGCCATTTGCTTCTTTTGATACAGAAGAGGTTTTCTTATTGCTACAGTCTTAGGGTACTCAAGTTTTAAGCTGAAGAGGTCCTAGAAAGCATTACGTTGCTTTCTGGTTTTTAGTATTAACATTATTTTTTCTCACAGTCTTGTTATTTACCTGGAGTTTTGTATTGAGATATTTGCACACCAATGTCTGAAACAAAACTCTGTGCTCTGGTGGCTTCCACTTGGCCTTGAGTGAGCAGCCTTAATATTTTATTGTTACTCCTATATATTATATCAAAATTTGATATTATATCAAGTTACTCCTAACTGTAAATCTGGATTCAGTATCAGAGGTGTTAATTTCCTAAAGCAATGAAGAAGCCCTAGTAATTGTGCCCTCCAGCTCTCATTTGTCCTGACTGGCAACCTGGAAACCACAGGTTGAAATGATGGATCCACAAGGCAGAAGTTAAACAGATTCCTGACTCACACTGAGAAGGGAGTTTCCCTGGAGAGTCACTGACTCACAG
This sequence comes from Myrmecophaga tridactyla, assembly GCA_004026745.1. Taxonomy (NCBI): domain Eukaryota; kingdom Metazoa; phylum Chordata; class Mammalia; order Pilosa; family Myrmecophagidae; genus Myrmecophaga; species Myrmecophaga tridactyla. The sequence continues at coordinate 13,532 of PVIY010028153.1, forward strand.
CCATTTCTGGGGAATAAGAAATATATCTTTTCTATGTTAAGCCACTGATGTTTCAGGGTTAATTTGTTATTAAGTGTATCCAAGTGTTACCCAGACTAATACAATAAGAGAAACTGGTTTTATTTCTTTACCAGACTCACATGTACTCATGTTTAATGTTTTTTTGTCCAGAGTAAAACACACACATATGGAAAGTACACAAATCAGAGGTGTACAATTCAATGAAGTATTGCAAAATCAACACACCCATGTAGCCAACATTCACACCAGGTAAAATTTAGTCTTTAAATGTTAAACTATTATTGCAGAGACTGTGAAGAACTCTTCTATCTTTCTATTTAGCCTCTGCAGCCAACTCTGGCACTAGGTATTCAGGAAGCAAGTTTAAAGCTGGGCGGCCAGGTCCAGCAACAGCAGCGCAGGAGAAAATATGAGGGACCAACTTAGGGAGGTACTAAAAACAGTCACTCTCCACAGAAAGAAATAACTGTTGCATATATGGGAATCTTCAGCACTTTGGTAGACAGGGAAGAAAGAGATTTATGAGTGGGGAGAGGGTGGCTTTAATGTACCCTAGGCCATTCCATAGAGGCAGCTGCATTTCAGCCCATGAAAACTAAACATGATTACTTCTTTAGACAATGGGTAATTACATGACTTTAAGTTAGATTTTATATTCATGTCAGTATTTATTAATTGCAATGTTGTGACTACATGAAAAATTACACAGTATGTGTGGCTCCAAAAAAAAAGGCCCAAATCAAGGTAGTTTCATTAATATGCCAAGAATGGAGATGGTTCAGATCTTCATCTGGAATGCGATCAAGTAACTGGCTGTGTTTTAATGAAGTTTAAAAAAAAATTTCCACATAGCCCAGCTAAGTTAGCTATCTCACTGCCACTCTTGTATTGAATGCATATTTGTTTATCAGCATGAAGCAGCCTTTAATCTCCCTTCATAGCCAGAAGCACCCAAGTTAACATTTAATTAGAATGTTCAAGTTCTAAATCTGTTGAGGTTATTGTCTTAAGGTGGTTTTATGCTCAGCAATTGCCATGCTAGTCCACATGTGTTTAGAAAGCATGCCTATGCTGGGCTTGTCATTACAACTTGGAAAGCAAGGAAAACTAAGATCAAGCTAAGTGAGCCCATTCTCTTAGTTGGAAAGATGCTCGCAAATTTAAAACATATGTGTAAATATATACCCTTCCTACACTGGGCAGCATTGTGAGATGAGTTAAATGCTGTACTCCCCACCCTCCATCACCACACACAAAAGCAATGTCATGGACATTCTTTCCACTCCCTGTAAAAACTGGAATTGTTGAACTCCATGGTCCTTTGCAATTCACACACCACGATTCTATAACTAATTGGTAGCAGATCCAGATTGTAAATTCAGATCTGACTCCATGGTAGAGAGAGACCCAGCAGCAGAGGGAGGTCTTCAACCAACATGGCATGTGGTTTGAGGCTATCAGTGCACCAAAATCATCTCAAGAACAAAAATTCTTATTGGGAGCCATTCCATAGCTTTCCTCCCAACCTCCTACCCCTCCTACATTCCCCACCCCATGCAAGATACCCACGAAGTTCCTTGCTCTGAATCCCTCCACCCCAGTAGGCATCATTCCTGTCAGTCACGTACCTTTGAGATTTTAAACAAAATGGTAGCAGGGTGAGCCTGACACTTTCCACTGTTGTGAAACTAGAATGTGGAGACTAAGGTTCTTTGGGTGGCAAACACACAGGTCAGCCATGGTTTCAAGTCAGCCATAGTGATTCACGTTCTGAAGACATACTAGATTCATACAACACCCAGCCCCCAAGAGGTATTTTATTTCGAGTGGCTATCAAAGTCTCAGGTGAGAATTTAGACAATTTCCAAGATTTTATAAAATAGTTTTATTCTGCTTCAGTGACATTCTTTGAAAAATCCATTCAAAATCACTAAGTAAGTAACCAGTTAACTCTTACTTGTTTTAACGAATCCAAGAAGTAATTTTTCAGACCCAACTAAATCTGTCAACTTTTTCATCACCATGTCAGATATTTCTTCTGCTCATCAGAACTGAATCAAGAATCTGGAGTCTCTCGTTGCTCTCTGGTCAGGATTCATACTGAATTAATAGATAGCTTCATTTATTACTCAAAATTTCCAGTTCAAATGCAGGAAGAGATGGTTTGCTCTCAGTAAAACATTATAGATCTAAAATGAGGATAGTGACCTCAGAATATGATGAGGGAAAAAAGGAAAATCAATATTTAACAATTTATTAAAGGCTTAAGGTTCTGGCATAAATTCCTCCCCACCTAGATGCTTAATGCATTTATGAGAGTGAAAAATTATACCGGCGAAGTGTGACCGAGAATTCAGGCATACATTGTAATGTGTGTAATCCTCTTGCTTCTCTGGGGAAATGTGATGATGTCAAGGTCCCCATTTTATAAAGGATAAAGGCAGCCTTACTGCAAAGTGATTTCCATGTTTCCATGAGGCACAGAAACCTGAGCACCGGACTGTAACTGCCATCCCTTGGAACCGTCAAGCAAGAGTATTTTGCAATGATGCGAACCTCTGAAATAGACATGATTGCTTGGAAATTGAGGTCACACCTGCTGAAATTGCCAGTGGATGCTCAACCTGCAAGAGGTGTCATTAAAGTGGTAAGAAAGAATTAAAGCTAGAAACCCATTTATGCTCAGGTTGGTTATACGATCAAACAAGGGAAAAGCTAAATGTCTCTGATAGCCTACTTATTCCTTGGTCAGAACAGAAAATGTGGTACTAATTGCAAAACAAAAAGTTCTTTCATTTGTAAAGTGTATTTTTGAAGAACTTTGAATACTTTTATATTATTTATGTTGGCATTTTATTTAGTCTATGTCACATGCACCATACCTTTTGATTTCCTGAGACTCTTGGGAAGTAGGAAAGAAATGCATCTTCATTCCCACTATATAGGTAATGACTGAGAATCTCAGGGGTGTTATAGTGATATTCACAAAATGCGCAATACAACTAAAATATGGTGACAAGGAAAGAAGGAAGGACCCTGTGACACCATGACAAGTATACTGTGAAGGTCCCCCTGGTCCTTCCCCAAAGATCCAATGGCCATGAACATGGGTCACTAGATACCAGGAGAAAATTACCCAGACATTAAGGACAATTGGACATGAGCTCTGAGTTGACACTGATGACAGGAGACCTGAAGTGCAATCATAGCCCCCCTGTAAGAATGAGGTTTTATGAGTACTTTATGGAGTCAGGTAATAAATGGAGTCCTGACTAAATGTCCTGGGGTTATTTCCCCCGCCCCAGTATGATTGAAATATGTAAGACTGAAACACTTGTAGTTGAAGTAACCACCCTTTTGGTATCTGGCCTGTGGTATAACAGCTATCATAATGAAAAAGGCCAAGTAGAAAACTTCTGAATGCCTCCCTCCCAGCTTAGTATTAAGTAAGAATATAATGCCACATTTTCACTGGGAGGTTGGCAGAGTTCAGGGGCCTCATTAAAGACCTAAAGCAACAGTCAGCAAACTTTTTTCTGTAAAGAGCCAGATCATCAATATTTTAGGCTCTGTAGCAACTTCTCAACTCTGCCACTGAAGCACAAAAGCAGGCATAGGCCATAAGTAAATGAATGTGCGTGGCTGTGTTCAAAGAAAATATTTACCAAAATGGCAGCCGGCAGGCCTGGGTCTATGGGCCACAGTGCACAAGGTAGGGTGGTGATCGCTCTCATAGCTCCATATAATTCATAACACAGCCAGATGGACCCAGGAAAATGACCATAGACTACTGCAGACTTCACCAAGTAGTAGCTCTGATCACAACTGCTGCAAAAATGCAGGGTCACTGCTGGAGTAGATTCATCAGGCCTCAGGTACATGGTATATGAGCGCAGAGCTGGCAAATGTGCCCTTTTCCATGCCAAATTTTTTTAAAAGGCTACAAAATAGCTCACATTCACATAGGAAAGACAAAAATATATATATATAGTTTTATCTCAGGGCTATGCTGACTCTCCTGCCCTCTCTAATACTGTACACCAGCACTGTCCAGTAGAAATATAATATGAGCCAGGTTCGTCATTCCGAATTTTCTAGTAGCCACATTAAAAAACAGATACAGGCTAAATTAATTTTCATAATATATTTTATGAAACCCAATGTATTTGGAATATTATCATTTCAACATGCCGTCAATATAAAAAATTTTAATGAGGTATTCTTCATTCTTTTTTTTTCCATATTATGTCCTCGAAAGCCAGTTTGTATTTCACATTTACAGCACTTCTCAGTTTGGACCAGCCACATGTCAAATGCTCCCGTTGGTCCATATGGCTCACCTTGGACAGTGCAGGTATAGTCTGAAGAGATCTGGCTGAGAACATCACCCTGATCTCTTACATCAGTGACACGATTCTGATCAGATAGGACATGCGAGAGGTGGTTAGTATGCTGGAAGCCTCGGCAATACCATTGCCCACTGGAGGGGAAGGAGACACTTCTTTGGACCTCAATTTCTTCCTCTGTAAAATGGCAATAAATAATATGATCTAGCCATAAGGTTGTAGGAAGTTAAATGATTTAATATGTATAAAGTATTGAGAAAAATACCTGATACAGGCTAAGTATTTACATCTTTTCCTTATTAAATACGTAAAATAACAAGTTGGTGCAAAAAGGAGAAATATACTAACAAGTTTTACAAGCAAAAAAAAAGTGAGATTCAAGCAATTTCGTGCAATTAGAAACCTTCTTTTGCCCCAACCCATTAAGGTGAATAGAGAATTAAAAGGCAAGATTTGTTAATGTTTTCAAACTCACTATCTAAGTTCCATATTTACACAGTTGCACTTATGAGTTCATGATGTTCAAGTTAAGTTGTTCCCACTATATTAAAATACATTTCACACTGTTCAGTAATACCAATATCTCTGCAAACAACCTTCATAGCTCAAACTCATCTTAAGGAAAATGGCCCAAGCAGGGCTTCTCTGTATGTCTCCAAACAAGAATTACCTTGAAATTAAAAATACTGGGAGGAAATGTGGAACCTGTAGAAGTCCTTTAATCAATTAAGGGTATGGAAAAGGGAGCTTGAACCTGGTCTAATTTTTCATATAGGTCGACAATTCAGCAATGCATTTTATTAACTGCCTATGTAAAGACTAAGTTTAATACATTCAAGATCTAAAATAAAAAGAAACTTAGTCAGGCAGGTGATAAGAAAGCAATGTGAGCAGGATAATGGGCTGTAAATTTCCTGAGTTCTCTGCAAAGCTTTGGAGGGCAGGAAGTTAAGTGAAAATGAGTTTTTATTTAGTGCTCAATGGACCAGCTCCATATGGTCTGCTGACACCTGTGGCAGGATTCTAGTACCAGCCAAGATGCAATGTGGTGGCAGTCTTCTCAGTGGCTGTAGGCACTGTGAACTATGGTTTTGTTTTGTTTTTTACTTTTTTTTTTTAATATATATTTTTATTGCAAAAACACCCAAATATCCAAACATTCTTGACATACAAACATTCCATGCATGGTGTACGATCAATGGCCCACAGCATCATTACACAGATGTGCACTCATTGCTATGATCACCCCCTTTGACCACCTGCGTCACTCCAGCAAAAGAAATAAAAGATAAAACTCATGCATACCACACCCCCCACTGACCACCAGTACCTCCATCCACTCACCCCATCCCAACCTCTGTTCCTCCTATTATCCATCCATTTTTCACCCATATCCTTTACTCATCTGTCCACACCCAGACAAAAGTAGCATCAGACATAAGGCTCCCACAATCACACAGCCACACCGCAAAAGCCACATCACTACACAACCATCTTCAAGCAACGAGGCCACCGGAACACAGCTCCATAGCCTCGGGCACCTCCCGCCGGCCACTCCAACACACCCCAAACCAAACAGGGGTCATCTACACAGTGTGCAAGAACAACCTCCAGGATAACCTCGCGATTCCACTCAAAATCTCCCAGCCACCAAAACCCCATTCTGTCTCATCTCTCTCCTGGTCATGAAGGACCCCCTCAATCCCTCAACCCCAGGTCCCCACTCATCCCATGGACTATGGTTTTTAATCAGGGTTTCTGAAGAACCAAATGATACTGCTTCCGCAAGGTGGCAGGTACTGAGTCCTGGCTCAGGAGCATCCTAGGGATGACCCAGCTGTATGCAAGGACAAACAAAGGCGAATAGAAAATATTTGAAATCGCTTCACATCTTCACCACTAAGTATTCATTCATTTCCTTCTTCTGGTCGATGCAGTACCTCTGGAGGCATTCATTGAGAAATTTTAAATTCCAAGAAATGCTCTTTGTAAAGGAAACTGTTCTTCTCTCCCTATTTTGTGCTGTGTTTCCTGATTACTTTAGCCATTGGGTTAGAAAAGCGAATTTGGTATAATGGAAAGAAACCTGAGGAAGAAGCAAAAGTACCAAATTCAGTTTCATTTTGGCCACAGGTTAGGTTTGGGGCCTTGGACAAATCACTTTCCTTGCCTGGATCTCATTTTCCTCACCTTTAAAATGCGAATGTTAATCTCTAAACAGAGATTATGAGCTAGTATATTCAAAATCCTTTGGAAAGTGTAAATATTTGAATTTATAAAATTAATGATCTTTTCATGTATCATTTTCTAATTATAGACTGAAACATTAGGATATTGTTACATTTTCATATATTCCTTTTGTTACTAGTAAATTCCTAGTATAAAAACTATTGGGTTGAATCACACCAAAGTGCTGTTTCAAAGGTCAAAAGCAGGGGTGCATGAGGAGTCCATTGGAAGAAATCTTGCCTGCCACATGGAAGACATGGTTCGATTACTGGACCAAGCAATCCAAAAAGAAAAAAGAAAGAACATTCAACGACGATGCTAAGATAACAAGATATTCACATGGAAAAGAATGAAATGTGACACCTACTGCACAGCCTACAAACAAAAAAAAAGGAAAGGTCAAAAGCTGCAGAGTATCAGCAATTTTATGTAGTTCAACCTAATATCATTGACGCTAACTAATACTCCCATACCTTAAAGGAATGCTTTTAAGCTAAAGTAGATAGTATTAGTAGTGATTGATTTCTGGTTTATTCCAGTGGATGGTTTTATTCCAGCAGGGGGATAAAAGTATGTGTGGAAGATTTCTTGTTTTCAGTGGCCAATTCTAAGTAAATGTAAACTATTGCTTACTATAGTAAGTAAAAACAAATTTTGGTGCCCAACATCCCATCCATACTCCACCTTTCAATGAAGCTCCATTAGATTATCAAGCACCTATTATGTGCAAACAAATACCTATACTAAGCCCTTATAAAAGGGTTTTTTTTCTTAAGAGTTTTATATATATAGACAGTCTCTTCATTGAGAAGCTTGAAATAAAAAAGAGAAAGCCTAGAAACTGTTGAATAAGATATGATTGCATAAGTCCTAAAAATGGAAGAATAAATAATAACAAGTGGAGTGTAAAGAAGGAAGGATCACTGAGAAGATGACCTCTGTTCTAGCCTTTAGAATGAGCAGGTTTTTAACAGAAGAGATAGGAGGGGGAAAGGGGATTCCATGTGAAGGGTGCTGTGAAGATAAGGACAGACACAGGGAGGGTATAAGGCAGAGAGAGGGAAAAGATGCTTAGACTTGTGGAACAGATTGGGGCCATGTTTCTGGAATTTTTAATGAAATGTTAAGAAACTCAGTCTATTATATTTGGTTTAGGTGTTAAACATTTTTTTTTTAATGTGACACCCAAATCTTACAAAGAGAAAAAATATGAACAGCAGATCTCACATTTTTGCTGGAAAGGAGTCACGGGACAGAACTCCAAATCTACCCCACCTCCATCATACACACTCTGAAGCACTGTTCAGGGATGTGTGAAATAAGTAAATCACCAACATACCTCAGTGTTGAAAAGCTACAAAACACATCCTTACTATTTGCAATAATTCAACGGCATGACTTCTCTCCAGATCGAAGGTTTGGGAGACTAGCTATCCTCTCCCCTAATTCATTTCTGAAGAATGTACAACTGAATATTCTAATTGCTGTTTAACCTTGGAAAAGTAAATCTCAGTTTGTATAATGGTCTAATATAGTATATACCCAAATATAAAGCCCCACAAAGATGTAAGGGATTCCCTGTCTTCCAATTAGAAGATTCAAATGACTATTGTGCATAACTGAAATGTAAAACATTTAGGTATATGAATCAGAGTCTAATTTATACTTAAAATATTTTAAATTTCAAATTTTATAGACATATGCACAGAATTCAGTTTACGTGCTTCCCTAGGTCAGCTTTGTTTTCTGTCACCTGTCCAGGTTCGCAGGCTGAAGATCCTAGCTAATGCTGTGCCACTCCAGCAGTTGAAAAACCCTGGAAGCCTAGTCTCTTGACATCTCCAGGTTCTCAGATACCCCCAAAGTGCAAGGGCTGCGATTCAGCCCTGACTCCCTTCATGACTCCCCTATCTGGGAGATACAATGGCTCCAGTTGGTAGGGTGAGAGCCAAGATCCTGGATGGCCCGACTTCCCCAGCAGCTGCCTACCCAAGTGATGGGCAGGGGAGTGAGGATGCCTTAGAGTGGGGAGCAAATTTGATTAGTTAGACAGAGGAGAAAGGCAGTAACTGGCAGTTAACTTGTTCTCCTTTCCCATCCCTGTCAAGCATTCTCAAATGCAATAATTTCATTCAGCTTCCGGGAGTCATCCTACATTTTGGAGCATCTCTCTTTGTTTTCTACACCTGATTATACACCACAGTGTGTGGCCAGCCATATTTCTCTCAATCTTACTTCCCTAGGATTGCACCTTACAATGCAGTGTTAACATGTAAACATTGTCTCCGGTTCTGTTCTCTGGGGTGGTTGCGGTAAGACAACCTGTGCATTTAATATCACATGGAATAAAAATAATGCCCCCACCACTGACCTTGAGAGTGGGCTTCACCTAATGACTTGCTTCCAAAGAGGGTACCTATGGAAAGAGGAGGTGAAATCCGGCAAATGCTATCTCAGCTAGGTGATCAAGTTAATATCATCAGCGATTAGTCCTGTTTATAGCATGCACCCTTGATTTGATGTGATTATAATGACACACTCCCTCTGTTTTCTTCTTTCCCAAAACCCGTAACTCTAACTTGACCAAGAAAAAGATATATGAGACAAGCCCCAATTGAGAGGCATTCAACAAAACCCTGGCCAGCACTCCTCAAGACTGACAAGGTCATCAAAAAGCAAGGCAAGTCTGAGAACCTGTCCCAGCCAAAAGAAGCCTAAGGAGACACGATGATTAAACATGATGCTGAATAGGATCCTGGAACAAAAAAGGACATTGGGGAAATCCAAATAAAGTGTGGAGTTTAGTTAAAGGGTATGTACCAGTATTGGTTCCTTAGTTGTGACAAATGTAATGCATGATGTAAGGTAACAAAAGGAGAAAATGGGTTAGGGCTATGTGGGAACTATCTATACTATCTTTACAAAGTTTCTGTAAATCTAAAGCCATTCTAAACTTTACAATGTTTTTTATTTATAAAAAAATCCATAATATAAAAATAATTAAAACATTGCTCCTTAATATATGAGACTTAATACTCAAATGTAAATAAACCCCCATTCTTCTGAGAAATGATTTGAAAGGAAAATCTCATTTAGGGTTGGCAAAATATGGTATTTAAGAGTTTTATTCTAAATATTGTGCCATTATTGTTAGTTTGTAATTATGTTTGAATTTATCTTCCAAGCATAGATGTTGCTGTAACTATAAATATTTAACAAGGTAAGTGTGAGAAAAATCTCTTTCCAAATTAAAAACAAAATGGTGGAACATATATCCTCTTCCACTCCTGAAAGTTCCATGATAGCGTTCCATGCACAGTTTCTCAACAATCTCCAAGTGGCACCCATGAAACAGTCAGGCTTTTCAGGACAGTGACAATGAGGAATAATGAGTTAACAACCTGAACATCTGGTTGTCTGCAGAGAGGAGGTAGAAGTATAATGTTGAGGCCAAGTTTCCTAGAGATTTCTAAATATTTCATCATAAACATCCGAGCTTTCCTCCTTCTTTCTATAGTTAACTATGAGAGCTGTATCTCAGAGGTCTTTGAAGGAGATGGGCGAAACCTCAAGAACAGAGAATCCAAAGAGGGATTGAGACGAAGGAATAAAAGTCATTAAAAAAAAGATACTTTGAATTCAGTTGAGTAAAACCATCCTTAGGTATTGAGAAAATCCTGTTTCTGATGCATTAGCCTGAAACTCTAACATCACATATGTATTCATTTTTTTAATTTATTATAGGGATATGTACATAATAGCTCAAACATGCGCACGTGCTCACCTGCAGGTGTTAAGCTAACTTGAAAACAGATCATAAAAATTATGAGGAAATGCAATCAGCCAATCCAATGAATCTGAGAAGTTATTTCCATAACTGAGAGTCAATCAATGAAATTATCAAAGTGGGAATAGCTTTTATTCCCATTTCTCTAACTTCTGAGTAGTTTGTTTACAAAAGAATATTTTAAAGTATTATTATGTCATTTTTTGGGCAAAGTAAACAAATAAGGGTAAATTCTTTTTAGCATAGCACTTTAAAGAGCACTGTTCTTTTGACTCCATTCAGGTAACCCTAAAATATCTTTCCATTCAGGTAAGGCTTATCTAGTCATCTACCGAAAATCATGTCAATCTGCCATTGAGCAACTTATACTTCCACCCGAGATGCAGGTAAGAAGAATTCATTCTCTGGTCCCACAGCAGTGGTCACATACTATGTAGGCCACATATGGGTTGTGTTGTGTGCTGGTGTTAGTACAGGTCTGAGAATTCATCTAGCCAAGTGTCTCATGACCCACTCACTGGTGGAGAAATGAAGGATGAGTAGTTACTGCAAACTTAGCGCAAATTTCTATTCTACCAGGTTTCTCAGCATATATTTCAAATGTGTTTGGATTAATTTTTATTTTAATAAAGATCTAGAAGTACTGGTAAGCCCCCGAACACTGTCATGAAAGTTATGGTAATTGCTAGTTAGGACCTATTTATCAAAGATCATCTGTTTCAGATGCATTGCTGTGAAAAAATATAACAAACCATCGGGAAGGAAAGTGTTACCACAATACCTGTAATTGACCATCCTTCTTCAGAGAGCTCAAGGAACCTGGGCATCCAGTCAAAGTCCTTGCAGCACTCACTAATGGAATGTGCCAAGTACAATACTGACATAATTTGCAGGGAGTGTCACCTACTGATTACTGCTCCAAGAATACTTTGTAACAGGCTGTGCCTTGAGGTCTAAATTATTTATTGAAAAAGAGCCCATCACGTATAGGCTGCGGCTGCACTGAAGAATGGAGTCAGTCATGGAGCCTAACCACAGCTGTGGGACCAGAGAATGATGAAAGCTGAAGAACTCGAGAGGCATTGGCTTCATTTTGTTGACTTGACCCAAACACACTCAGTCATGGTACAGAACGGGGAAAAGCTGCAGCTTATGGGTCAAGCCCTCCAAAATGTTGATGTCATGGATGCTTCTCACTCTGCTTTAACCAATGTGCTAATTATTAGTAAATATTGATATGCATAACACTTAGGATTAATGGAAATTTGTTTGCCAATCCAAGCTTTTGTAATCTTATATCTATTGTAAAGGGTTTTCTGAAAAGTAAATAAAATATTTAAACAAGCATCATGCATCAACTGCTATTATTGGCATTTCTATTGTTATAATTGAGATGATTATTTCAATAATTATTATCAACCTATGAAACAAAGTGTGGTTATAAATAGTATTTTGAGTTCCAATGTTGACTTCTCAACATCCTGTACATGCTGCTGCTTAGTGTTTTTATGTGCTTCTTTAAGAAGAATACTATTTGGACAAGCTATATTCTATGAATATTAGTGGGCTATCATATCTAATCACTAAATATGAAAAATAATGTGTATTAAATATTCAACATTAGAATACAAAAAAATGAAAAAAGTATTATAGAAAAAATAAATGCAGAAATTAATGAATTCAAAGGTATAAAAACACAATAGCAGTGTTTCTTAGTCTGAAATGCAAATCAGTATGAACACCCAAACTTTAGATAAAGAGTAAGTAACAAAAAGGGAATTTTTTTTTAAATACCAAAGACTGAATCACCCGTCTGTATGTTGTAAATTTGGAACATCTGAATTAAATGAATGAATTTTATATCTCATAGCCAGCACCTGTCATGCATTATTAGTCTGTAAATGGAATAGTAAGTAAACAATGTTAATATGGTGCAGTTACACTGGAGAATTGGAGCTAATCATGTACCCTGAGGCAGCAATATGAATCCCCCACTATAAAATCGGAATGGAACTGAGAGTCTCACTGAATCGAGGTGGCCCACACATACTCAGTCTCATGTTCCATGACTAAATTTATGCAAAATAAAAATTTATTTGGGGATTTCCAGAAGCTTTAGCTTAAACAACATACATTTATTGGCATTCATGGATTTGAGTCTAGAAGAAATCCAAAGTGAAGATACTGCTTTCCCCCAAAGACTGCAGCATTCTGGTGCTTGCTGCAAGCAGTCCTTGGAGTCCTTCAGCTTGTATTTCTGCTTCCCATTGCAAGGCAATGCCCCCTCCTTTCTCACTTCTGTGACATCTGGGCCTTCTTCATAAGGTCTCCAAGAATCCAGACGAAGACCCACTGCCATTCAGTTGGGTCACACCTTACCTAAAATTATTGTCTTCAAGAGGTCCTATTTACAACCATTCACACCCGCAGATTAAGATTAGAAACATGCATTTTCTTTCTGAGACATGTAACTTATTCTACTACACATGTTATACTGTAGTCTCTCCATCATTTTGCTGAAGCTAAACAAATGGTGCTGGATGAGTGAAGCCTATTGTATGTCTGAAGTAAGAATTAACTGATAACCACTGCTGCTGGTAAACAGTAATTGTTCATTTATTGCAAAGAAGAAGACAAATATTCTATGATTGGTACAATTGTATGTCTGAAGAACTTACAAAGATTGATTATTTAAAATATATCCTAGGTACAAAATTAAGATTAAAAAAGCAATAACTTGAAAGAATTCCATTTTTTTACCACATTGGAGTAAAGAGGCTTCTATCTTAAGCAAATACAAAACTGGATGAAATTTATGAGTAAATTTTTTAGGGTGTATGAAATCTGAGGAAGGTCTGGAGCAGAGTTTCAGAAGGAAGGGAATTATGCAGAAAAGTGGCTCCAGAAATCTGTTGCAGGTCCACTTATATCTTTCACAAATAGAAAGACATATATCTGTAAAACAACATTTGTCAGGAGACTTGACAAAGAGAAACTGTTAAGCAGAGAACTGAATGATTTCCATGGTTCACTCACAGTTAGAATTCATTTGGCCACCCACTAGCCATTCATTTGGTGTCCCTTTTGATTAATTGAGACTTGCAGTAGAGAAAATAAAGATCATCAACACAAAGCTTGACATAAGACTTGAAAAATTAAATTGAAAATATCTTAAATGTATGCCCCAACAAAGTTCAACAAAGTGAACTCTCTTTTAAAGAATACAATAAAGTGCAGAATCCCAATAATATAAAATGCACAATGTACAGCATCAAATAAAAAAAAAAGATCTATGCCATGAAACAGAAAAACGTGACCTATAAATAAAAGAAAACTTAGTCAATAGAATAATGCAAATGACAGAACTGGCACACATGGGTACTAAAATAGCTATTAAATGTATGCTGAAGTATCTGGAGTAAAACATGGATATAGGGAGGAGAGAAAAAAGATATTAAAATGAAGCATTTGGAAAATAAAAGTACAATATCTGAAATAGAAAAATTTCACTACGTGACGTTAACAGTAGATTAGACACTGCCAAAGAAAAAATTCAAGAACATGATAGTATAGCAATGGAAACTATTTAAATGACAAGCAGAAGGGGAAGAAAAGAAACTACCAGGGTAAAATACATATCATTAACTTATGGGACAATAAAATCTAGTTAAATAAATGGATAATTTACATTGCATAAGAAGAAAGGAAGAGGGTATAATAATCTCAGAAGAAAGGAGCTAATATTTTTACAAATTTGATGAGAATTATAAATTCACACTCCAAGTAGCTCAATGAATGAAAGCACAATATTTACAAAGAAAATGACACTGATACACTGAAATGACATCCATGCAAAACAGTGATAAAAAAAATCTTAAAAGCAGCAAAAGAAATACAGACAATAGAAGAATAAAAATAAGACAATAACAGACTGTTCCTTAGAAACTATGCAAGTCCATAGGCAATGGAATAACAGCTTTAAATTGCTCAAAGAGTTAACCAAGACTCTTTCAAAAATGAAGGGTAAATACTTTTTCAGATAAACTAAGCTGAGTTAATACATTTCATTTAAAAAATTCTTAAAGTAAAAAGAAGTACAAGACAGAAGCATTTGAGGAAATTTATAGCATTTCATACTTCTATTTTTAAAAAAGAAGCTTAAAAATCAGTGATTTAAGCTTCCACATAAGAAAGGCAGATAAAGAAGAGCAAAATAAATCCAAAGCAAAATGATGAAATATAATCTAATAAAAATAAGAATTAAGTGAAAGGAACAACAGAAAAAAAAATAGAGAAAATCAGTGAAAACAAAAGTTTATATTTAAAATGAGTTGTAAAACAATAAGTTAATCAGGGAAAAGGAGGAGAAAAATTGCCAACATCAGGAATGAAAGAGATGAAATCATTAAGTACTTGAAGACCTTATTAGCGTGACTTATGCAAATTAATTTGGCAATTAAGATAATATGTGTTACATAAAGAAATTACACAGCTTAACAACAAAAGAACAAACACAAATTGCCAAAAGACATTCAAGAAAGAATTAAAAAATGTAATTAAAGAGTTGAAATAGGGTGGAATAGGATAGACTGGTTTCACCCCTACTCCATAGGACAAGATAGTGCATGGAAAAAAAATTACCAGAACTGCAGATTAAAAGTATTCCCACTAAGATCAGGAACAAGACAAAGATGCCCAGTGTCATCACTATTATTCAACATTGTACTACAACCCCTAGCTGGAGCAATTAGATAGGGGAAAGAAATAAAAGGTATCTAAATAGGAAAGGAAGAAGTTAAACTTTCATTATTTGCAGATGACATGATCCTATATTTGGAAAACCCTGAGAAATCTATAACAAAGACTGTTAGGTCAGGGGAACAGAGAAGGTCACCATGACTCGAGCTGTGTAAAATGTGCCGCCCCTTCTAGACGTCACCTAACCCCCTTGCTTAAAAACCGCCCGCACCAGGACCCAGAGGCGAGCTCACAACTCCCTACCTGGAGTTCTGTGAGCTCTGCCGGGGAGCGCAGGAATAAACTCACTCACTCTAAGGTTTCTTGGTCTGCCTCTTCTCTCTTTCACCTCCTAAACCTTAGAAAGACATTTGAGCTAATAAACAAATTCAGCAAAATGGTGAGATACTAATAATCTATCTGAGGAGACAATTAAGGAAAACTTCCATTTAAAATAGTGACCAGGAGAATCAGGTATTTAGTAATAAGCCTAACTAGGATGTCAAGGACTTTTACAGAGAAAGCAAGGACTTTCAGTTTGCTAAAGTAAATTTAAAATAACCTAAATCGATGGAAATACATTCCATGCTTATGGATAGGAAGGTTGAATGTCATTAAGATGTCAATTCTATCCAAATTGTTTTACAGATTCAACGCAATACCAATCAAAATCCCAACAACCTACTTTGAAGACTTGGAAAAGCTAGTTATCAAATTTACTTGGAAGAAAAAGAGACCCTGAATAGTTAAAGATATCCTAAAAAAGAAGAGCAAAGTGAGAGGACTATCACTTCCTGACTTTAAAGCTTACTATCAAGCCACAGTGGTCAAAACATCATAGTACTGGAACAAAGATAGAAGTATTGACCAATGGAATTGAATTAAGAGTGTAGTGATAGGGTGGGGCACGGTGGCTCAGCAGGCAGGAATGCTTGCCTGTGATGCCAGAGGACCCGGGTTCAATTCCCGGTGCCTGCCCCTGTAAAAAAAAAGAGTGTAGCGATAGACCACCAAATCAATGGACAACTGATCTTTGATAAAGGGCCCAAATGCACTGAAAAAGTACAGAATAGTCTTTTCAATAAATAGGTATTGGAAAATTGGATATCATCAGCCAAAAGAATGAAAGAGGACCCATACCTTACACACTATACAAAAAATAATTCAAAATGGATTAAAGATCTAAATGTAAGAGCCAATACCTTAGAACTCCTAGAAGAAAATGTAGGAAAACATTTTCAAGATATAGTAATAAGAAGTAGCTTCTTAAACTTTATACCTAAAGCACAAGCAACTTCTAAAGTACAAGCAGTGAAAGAAAAAAATAGATAATGGGAACTCCTTAAGATCAAGAGCTCCTGTGCCTCAAAGAACTTTGCCAAAAAGGTGAAGATGCAGCCAACTCAATGGGGTAAACATTTCAGAAACCACATGTCAGATAAAGGTTTGATGTCTTGTTACATAAAGAAATTACACACGGGCGGCTGCCGTGGCTCAGCAGGCAGAGCTCCGACCTGCCGTGCTGGAGGTCTGGAGCTCGATCCCTGGTGCCTCCTGCCCATATGCAAATTAAAAAAAAAAAGAAAGAAAGAAATTACACAGTTTAACAACAAAGGATCAAACAATCTAGTTATAAAATGGGCAGAGGATATGTATAGACACTTTTCCAAAGAGCAAATACAGATGGTTAAAACGCACATGAAGAGATGCTCATTTTCATTAGCTTTAAGGGAAATGCAAATCCAGAGGATAATGAGATATCACCTCACAACGACAAGAATGACTTACTAAACAAAGAGAAAATTATAAATATTGGAGAAGATGTGGAGAAATCGGAAGAGTTGTGCACAGTAGGTGGGAATGTATAGTGGTGCAGCCACTATGGAAAACAATTTGATGATTTCTCAGAAAACTAAATACTGAATTGCCCTATGACCCAGTACATATCTAGACAGCTGAAAGCAGTGACACGAACAGACATTTGCACACCAATGTTCGTAACGGCATTATTCACAATTGGCAAAAGATGAAAACAATCCAAGTGCCCATCAACAGACGAGTGGATAAACAAAATATTATACACATATGATGGAATATTATGCAGCAATGAAATGAAATAAGGTCTCAAAGCATATGACAGCATGGATGAACTTTGAGGACATAATGCTGAGTGAAGTAAGTCATATACAAAAGGACAGATATTGTATGATTTCACTATAATGACGCTGGTAAAGGTAATCTTAGAGGCTATATTGTAGAATATAGGTTACCTAGAGGTACACAGAAGCTAGAGACAGGGGAAAGACTAACCAATGAGGCTGAATTTAAATGCAAGGGAACAGATAGAAGTAATGGAAACTAATTAGTGGGGTTATAAGTGACATTGCCATACTGAAGGTTACATTTATAAGTAAGTTCCTGCATGAACTATTTCAAAGGTTTGATATTGGACAAAGAGTCAATAGTAGAGAGATATAAGGGGAAGACTGAAATAGCATGCTATGGCCAATAGTTAACAAGAAGTCATCAACAGTACCACAACATTACCAGGGGCAATTAATTGGGTGGGGGGCAGGTACAAGTGATATGGGTTAGTTTTGATTTTATATTTGATGAGGCTGTGTTTGTCTTTTCTTTGTCTCTATGGATCAATGAAAATTGTCTAAAATTGGGAGTGCTGCTGATTGTGCAACCAAGTGAGGATAATGTAAGACATGGTTTATTTGTTTTGGACATTATCCATTATGGCTAATAGATGGAGGAAGCCAACAATACAATGATGGAAAAGCAGAATGGCGAACTGTGAGCCTCAATTAGAGAAAAAAAATGAAGCCAATCTGGTTGGGACTAGGAAAATCAGAATATGGGGTAAAAGATACTGTATGTACACAAAACCTTCACCTACTATATGAGACAGAAGGTAGAGAGGTTTATTATGTCTAGAACCTAAATTTTCTATAACACACAATCTAAATCAACCTATCTAAATAGTTCATTTTAACCACCCAAACTCCTGGAGTCCAGGAAGGGAATGAGGCCTTGAAATTCTTTATATCTTAATGTTAATACCTGGATACATCTCAGACTATGTGGGCTAATAATTAAAAGTATTGGTAGAGTTCCTTGTGGGTAAGAAGAAAAAATGTATATGTAACTATTAAACTTTCCTATCTTGGAAAACCCAGTACCCTCTTAACCATTAGAGACTCCTAAGAAAATAGCCCAAGGCCTTGATTTTGAAGCTTGGTCTTATGAAACTTATTTCTGTAGTGGATAAGCTAAGATCACCTATAAAAAGGCCTACGAGTTGTGTCCATGAAACCTCTTTTGTTGCTCAGATGTGGCCTCTCTCTCTCTCTCTAAGCCCAACTCTGCAGGGAAAATCATTACCTTCCCCTCTATGTGGGACATGACATCCAGGGGTGAAAGCACCCCTTGACAACATGGGGTGTGACTCCTGGGAATGAGTCTGGCCCTGGCACCATGGGATCGATGATGCCTTCCTGACCAAAAAGGGGAAATGAAGTGTAGCAAAATAAAGCATCTGTGGCTAAGAGAGATCAAATAGTTAAATGGCTATTCCAGAGGCTACCCTTATGCAAACTTCAGTTAGATAGTGCTAATTCCCATAGTTTGCTGGACCCCAACCAGCATCACTCCTGTTAACTCTTAAGAATGCCTAGGTCTCAAAATGAGATTCTCTAAAAGTTTCATGCACTGAGTTTGCTTTCCTGGAACCTATAATTCCCAGAGGGTTCCTAGGCCAGATAAATTTGAAATCCAGAGTGAACAGCCTCTCCAAGATTATCAACTAAATACATCACCCTATCTTTTAGCGTTAATACCCCTTTTCAACTGGGAAAAGTCAGAACAGGCATAGCTTAAAGATTCCTAAAGATTGGGAGAAGGATCAAAGGAGAAAGACAAGCTATAACAGAGAAAATAGGATTTAACAAATAAGTATGACTGCTGAATCACTATATTGATATTTCTTCTAGCCTCCAGTGTTTTGGAGCAGCTAGAAAGAAAAATCTGAAATATTTCAATGGTAACCCATAACAAACTCTATGTTCTATAACTACTTGCTGAAGTATACTTCGAAAATATTTTTTCTTCCTTTTCTTTGTATATATGTTATATTTCACAATAACAAACAGTTTTCAAAAAAATTGAAATAGCACAAATTTATCAAAGAAATTGATTTTTTAGTTCACAAAACCCTCCAAATAAAGAAAATGCCAGGAATTGAAGGTTTCGCTAATTCGTTCATACAAAATTACAAAAGAAATAATTCAAATCCTACCCCATCTCTTTTAGGAAATAAAGAAGGGAACCTTTTTCAACTCACTTTGCGAAGTCAGCCTTAGTCAGTCAGCAAAATCAGCACATACATTAAAAGAAAACTACCAACCTATTCTTTCATAAATATTAACATAAAAATTCTTTACAAAGTATTAATAAACCAAACCACCAATATATAGTTTTAATGTATTAAACCATGACCGAGTTGTTATTTATCAATGGGTTTGATTTATCATTGAAAAATCAAAATATTTCACTATCTTAAAAGACAAAATAGACCAGCCAAAAACTAAAGGACAAATACTGTATGGTCTCACTGATATGAACTGACATTAGTGAATAAACTTGGAATATGTTGTTGGTAACAGAGATCATCAGGAGATAGAAATAGGGTAAGATATTGGGTAATTGGAGCTGAAGGGATGCAGACTGTGCAACAGGACTGGATACAAAAACTCAGAAATGGACAGCACA
>PVIY010028154.1:0-33423 GCA_004026745.1 Myrmecophaga tridactyla
GGTATGGTATGTATAATCTTTTTTTCTCTATTATCGTTTTATTTCTTTTTCTGTTGTCTTTTTATTTCTTTTTCTAAATCGATGCAAATGTTCTAAGAAATGATGAATATGCAACTATGTGATAATATTAAGAATTACTGATTGTATATGTAGAATGGAATGATATTTTAATGTTCTTTTGTTAAGTTTTTTAATTAATGAAAAAAGTTTATTAAAAAATTAAAAATTATTAAAAAACTGAAAAATATAATGGTTGACATTAAAAACCATATTGAAATAGCAGACACTGTGAACGTAATTAATGCCACTAAATTGTGTACTTGAAAGTGGTTAAAGTTGGAAATTTTATGTAGTATATATGCTACCACAAAAATAATTTTTAAAAATAAAAGAAATAAAAGGTGCATGGGTGATTCAGTGGTAGAATGCTTGCATTTCATGCAGGAGACACAGTTTCAACTCCTGGACCATGCACCCAATAAATAAATAAATAAATAAATGAAATAAAAACCCGTATTGAAGGCATGTAAGACACAGCTGGAGAGGGAATTAGTGAGTTGAAGTTATACCCAAAGAAATTACCTGGAAAACCATGTAGAGAGGCAAGAAAATAAAGATCTTGAAAGAGATGTGGAGAATAGAATAAGAATATCTAACACATACTTGATCTGCATCTCAGATGAGAATAGAAAAGAGATGAAAATATATAAAGAGATAATGGCTATGAAATCTGCAGAAGTGATGGATCCAGAAAGCACATATACTAAGTGCTAAATAAAGAGAAACAGATGCCTAGATACCTTGTAGTAAAAACATAGAATACCAAACCAAAGAGATTTTAAAAGCAGCCAAAGGAAAAGGACAGATCCATCAAGGCCTAAAAGCCACAACAAATGTCAGAGTCGATGGAATAATACCTTCACAATGTTAAGGGGAAATAAATGTCAGTCTGGGATTATGTGCCCAGCTAAATTACCTTTCAAGAAACTGGATGAAATAAAATCATTTACATATAAGCAAAAACAGAGGGCTTAAAGCTTTGACAATACAAGGTGCATGGGCAGTTCAGAGGTAGAATGTTCGCCTTCCACGCAGGAGACCTGGATTCGATTCCTGGACAATGAACCCAAAAATAGAAAAAACAAAAACCTCTGACAATGCAAAGGTTGATGCAGATGTGGTGGATATGTAGATGGGCCCATAAATGTGAGTGCTGTTTCAGTTTGTTAAAGCTGCCAGAATGCAATATACCATAAATGGGTTGGCTTTTACAATTGGGATTAATTTACAAAGTTACAGTTCTATGGCTATGAAAATATCCCAATTAAGGAATCAACAGGATGATACCTTTTCTGAAGAAAGGCCACTGGCATCTGAAGTTCCTCTGTCAGATAGCAAGGCACATGGCTGGTTTGAGTTGGTCCTTCACTCCCGGGTTTTGCTGCTTTCAGCTCCTGTTTCCAGTGGCATC
This sequence comes from Myrmecophaga tridactyla, assembly GCA_004026745.1. Lineage (NCBI taxonomy): Eukaryota > Metazoa > Chordata > Mammalia > Pilosa > Myrmecophagidae > Myrmecophaga > Myrmecophaga tridactyla. The sequence continues at coordinate 1,472 of PVIY010028154.1, forward strand.
CTCTCTGAACTGCAGACCTCTCTTAGCATCTCAGCAGTTTTCTCTCTAAGCTCCCTTGGATATTTCTGTCCTTTATCCTCCCATAAAGGGCTCCAGTAAAAGGATTAAGACCCACCTTGAATGGGGTGGGTCACATCTTAATTTAAATAACCTAATCAGAAGTCCCACCCACAATAGGTCTGCACCCACAAGAATGGATTAAAAGAATAAAGCCCAAAGTCCCCCTGGGGGAATGGTGAGAAAGAGGGAAAATTCAACTTCCCCAAGTGGAGTATTCTTGATATTCTCACAAGCAGTGGGGACAACCAAAGCAATAGGCTGAGCCCCCAATCTTGGGGTTTGTTCATATGAAACTTAACCTGCAAAGGATAGGCTAAGCCTACTTAAAATTAGGCCTAAGAGTCACCCCCAAGAGAACCTCTTTTGTTGCTCAGATGTGGCCTCTCTCTCTCAGCCAACATGACAAGCAAACTCACTGACCTCCCCCTCTCTACAAGGGACATGACTCCCAGGGGTGTGGACCTTCCTGGCAATGTGGGACAGAAATCCTGTAATGAGCTGAAACTCAGCATCAAGGAATTGAGAAAAACCCTAGAATGAGTTGAGAATTAACCTCAAGGGATTGAGAAAATCTTCTCAACCAAAAGGGGGAAGAGTGAAATGAGACAAAATAAAGTGTTAATGGCTGAGAGATTCCAAACAGAGTTGAGAGGTTATCCTAGAGGTTATTCTTACGCATTAAATAGATATCACCTTGTTAGTCAAGATGTAGTGGAGAGGCTGGAGGGAACTGCCTGAAAATGTAGAGCTGTGTTCCAGTAGCCATGTTTCTTGAAGATGATTGTATAATGATATAGCTTTCACAATGTGACTGTGTGATTGTGAAAACCTTGTGTCTGATGCTCCTTTTATCTACCTTATCAATAGACAAATAAAACGTATGGAATAAAGATGAATAATAGGGGGAACAAATGTTAAAGTAAATTGAGAGTGAAATGCTGGTGATCAGTGAGAGGGAGGAGTAGGGGGTATGGTATGTATGAATTTTTTTCTGTTTTCTTTTTCTAAATAGATGCAAATGTTCCAAGAAATTATCATGATGATGAATATGCAACTATGTGATGATATTGTGAATTACTGATTATATATGTAGAATGGAATGATCAAAAGTTACAAATGCTTGCATTTGTTTGGGCTTTTTTGGTTTTTTTTTATTAAAAATTAATTTTAAAAGGTGATGATGAAGAGGGCTAAGATGGCAGCTTAGCAAGGTGTGCGTTTTAGTTCATCCTCCAGAACAACTACTAAATAACCAGAAACAGTACAGAACAGCTCCCAGAGCCACAACAGTGACCGGACAGACAGTGTACCCCAGTCTGGACCAGCTGGACTGACTGCGAGCCCCCCCAGAACTGTGAGTTCCCCAAGCCGCGGCAGCCGGCGCCCGGCACCCCTCCCCCACAGGCAGCTTCCCAGAGGGAAAGGAAAGACACTCTAACAGTAGCAGGGACTGAGTCCAACCAAACACCAATTGTGGCATTAATTAACAAATTCTGACTATTAAAAATAGGCTCCCAATCAGGCGAAACTGGTCAAGGCGGAGGTTGCTTACTGGGCTAACCAAAAAAGAGGAAAGGGGATGAAATAGAGGTTTTTGTGGCTGTTTCTACAGAGGCTTGGCTGCCTCTGGATTCAGCAGCGGGACTACTCGGGCTGCAACTGCCCCAGGCATAGGCAGAAACAGACTGCTTTCAGGGCTGTCTCCCACCTGTGCCTTCCCCAGGGGAGGGGTGAAGCCCAACTCAGGTGGAATCCCTCTCTCAAGGAATTCAGAACCCAGGGCTCAGTAATTTGAAGCCATTAAAACCAGCCTACAACCTCTTCTCTGTCTCCACCATGCCTCCAGCGGGGAGAGCCTTCCAAACTTAAAGGAGCCAAAACATCTTTTGCTGGTGGGACCTGCAGGCAGACAAGCGCCACATACTGGGCAGGATAAGAAAAACAGAGTCCAGAGACTTCACAGGAAAGTCTTTCAACCTGCTGGGTCTCACCCTCAGGGAAAATTGACACAGGTGACTCCTTCCCCCTGATAGGAGGCCAGTTTAGTCTGGGAAAACCTGGCTGGAGTCTATATTACCTATGTAGACCCTCCTAAGGGTGGAGAGGAAAAAGGCACCTTACAAGCAGGGCAAGAAACAAGAAAACAAGAACTTAAAATTATCCTCTGTTAAACAAAACCTAAGCTAGAGGTCCAGATAAAGCTGAACTGAAGGTCAAAGAATGGATAGACAACAAACTCATGTAGCAAGAAAACCCTAGGTAAGATAAGTGAAAGCAATCTCCAGAATAAACTAATTAAGGTAATTAAATGTCTAGATGCCAGAAAAAAATAACAAATCACACCAGGAAAATTGAAGATATGGCCCAGTCAAAGGAACAAACCAATAGTTCAAATGAGATACAGGAGCTGAAACAATTAATTCAGACTATACAAACAGACATGGAAAACCTCATCAAAAACCAAATCAATGAATTGAGGGAGGATAAGAAGAAGGCAGGGAATGAACAAAAAGAAGAAATGGAAATCTGAAAAAAACAAATCACAGTACTTATAGGAATGAAAGGTACAGTAGAAGAGATGAAAAAAACAATGGAAACCTACAATGGTAGATTTCAAGAGACAGAGGTTAGGATTAGTGAACTGGAGGATGGAACATCTGAAATCCAAAAAGAAACAGAAACTATAGGGAAAAGAATGGAAAAATATGATCAGGGACTCAGGGAATTGAATGATAATATGAAGCATACAAATAGACGTGTTGTGGGTGTCCTGGAAGGAGAAGAGAAGGAAAAGGAGGAGAAAAACTAATGGAAGAAATTATCACTGAAAATTTCCCAACTCTTATGAAAGACCTAAAATTACAGATCCAAGAAGTGCAACGCACCCCAAAGAGAATAGATCCAAATAGACGTTCTCCAAGACACTTACTAGTCAGAATATCAGAGATCAAAGAGAAAGAGAGGATCTTGAAAGCAGCAAGAGAAAAACAATCCATCACATACAAGGGAAACCCAATAAGACTATGTGTAGATTTCTCAGCAGAAACCATGGAGGCGAGAAGACAGTGGGATGATATATTTAAATTACTAAAAGAGAAAAACTGCCAACCAAGAATTCTATACCCAGCAAAATTGTCCTTCGAAAATGAGGGAGAAATTAAAACATGTTCAGACAAAAAAAATCACTGAGAGAATTTGTGACCAAGAGACCAGCTCTGCAAGAAATACTAAAGGGAGCACTAGAGACAGATATGGAAAGACAGAAGAGAGAGGTGTGGAGAAGAGTGTAGAAAGAAGGAAAGTTAGATATGACATATAAAATCCAAAAGGCAAAATGGTAGAAGAAAGTACTACCCATACAGTAATAACACTAAATGTTAATGGGTTGAACTCCCCAATCAAAAGACATAGACTGGCAGAATGGATTAAAAAAAAGATCCTTCTATATGCTGTCTACAGGAAACACATCTTAGACCCAAAGATAAACATAGGTTGAAAGTGAAAGGTTGGGAAAAGATATTCCATGCAAATAACTACCAGAAAAGAGCAGGAGTAGCTATACTAATATCCAACAAATTAGACTTCAGATGTAAAACAGTTAAAAGAGACAAAGAAGGATACTATGTACTAATAAAAGGAACAATTCAACATGAAGACATAACAATCATAAATATTTATGCACCAAACCAGAATGCCCCAAAATATATAAGGCAAAAAGTGATGGTGAAGTTATACAGAGAAGATAGGATTTAACAAATGAATATGATTGCTGAATCATTAAAATGATATCTCTTTTAGTCTCCAGTATCTTAGAGCAGCTAGAAGTAAAAACATAAAATTGTGGAATTGTAACCCATATCAAACTCTGAAATAAGTTCTACAACTAATTGTGGTACTGTGCTTTGAAATTTATAGCTTTTTTGTATATATGCTATTTTTCACAAAAAAAGAAGGGAAAAAAGTCGATTGTGAGAATTAAAAAATATATATATTTAAGCCCTCTAGCCTTCTATATTCTGGAGCAGTTAGAAGGGAAAATATGAGAAGATTGAATGGTAGCCCATGACAAACTCTGGAATCTGTCCTGTAACTACTTGTTGAGTACTTTGAAAACCTTTGCTTTTTTATTTCTTTGCTTTGCGTATATGTTATATGTACAATAAAAAAAGTTTAAAATAAATAAACAAACCAGGTTTTGTAGTTGGGGGAGTGGAGGGGAATATAGATGAAACAAGACTGACTATGTCAAGGGAGTGAGGCCGACTGCTAAAAATTGCTACTGATTCATACATTGCTGAGGGGAATTCAAATGTTATAGCCACTTTGGAAAAGACTGACAATTTCATATAAAATTAGGTACATACTTAACTATGTAACCCTGCAGTCTCATTTCTAGGTTTTTCCTAAGAGAACTGAAATTATATGTTTGCACAAAGACTTGTACTCATATGTTCATATCAGCTTTAGCCCAAAACTGTGAAGAGACTAAATGTCCATCAACTAGTGAATAAAGAAATTATAGTATCTAGTGGAATATTATGCAGGAACAAAAAAGAACAAAATATTGATGCATAAAACAAAATATGGATGACTCTCAGAGGTATTGTGGCATTTGAAAGAAGCCAGAAATAATAGAACACATACTGTTGGATTCCATTCATACGAAATTTCAGAGGGGACAGAACTATAGTGACAAAAATAGGTCAGTAGTTGTCAGGGGATAAGAGGAAGGTGCTTAACTGCAAAGAGACACAAACTCAGTGTTTGAAGTGATGAAAATAATGTTATAACATAATTTTGGATCTTGGTTACATGATTGTATTCATTTAACAAAGCTCCACAGGTGATTTAAACCTTAGTAAAGCTCTTTTTAAAACAAAGTTTATGAAAAGTTTATAGTAACATGGAAAATACTTATCTCATGTGGGACAGAAAGCAAAATTTAAAAATTATTAAAAATTTGCACAAAAGCAATAAAATACACAGAGGAAAAAAACTGCTATTGAACCTGGCTTATATGTACTTAGAAGTTCATTAAATATTCTCTTTTCTTTCATATATTTTTTAATTTTCCATAGTAAAAATGTGTTTGTAAAAAAACATACTCCAAACTATCTCATGCATCAAACAGTTAAAATTATAAATACTTAAAAATAAACATTAATGAAAATATTTTGTATCAAAACTTGAGGAACTTAGTGAAACCAATTACAGGGAAATGTAGAGTCTTAAGTGCTTCGTGGTTTTGGTTTGCTAAAGCTGACCGAATACAATATACCAGGATGGGTTGGCCTTTTCAATGGGGATTTATTAATTTACAATTTATAGTTTCTAAGCCCCATGAAACTGACCAACTCAAGGCATCAACAGGATCATACCTGGACCCTGAAGACAGGCTCTGCTGGCATCCGGGACTCCTCCGTCACACGGGGAGCACACGGCCAGCATCTGCTTGTTTTTTCTCCCAGGCTTCAGCTTCTGGCTTCAGTGGCTTCCTCTCTGTTTTCTGTGGTTCCTCTCTCAGCTTCACCCGGGAGCTTTTTCTGTGAGCTTCTCCTAATTTCATCTTTTGACTTCTGTGTATGTTTTATTCTCTTATAAAGGGTTCCATAAAAGGATTAAGACTCACCTTTAATGGAGTAGGTCACATCTCTATTGAAATCCCTAATGAAGGGCTCCCACCCACAAAAGGTCAATACCTATTGAATTAGATGACACTAGGAATGGATTAAAAGAACTTGATCTTTTCTGGAGTACAGAGCAGCTTCAAATTACCACACTTGGAAAAAAAGAAAGGTTGAAAATTAATTACAAACTGTCCAATTCAAAAAGTTAAAGAAAGAACAGCCATCATAAATCCAAAGAAAGTAACAGCCAGGAAACAGGAAGGGTAAAAGCAGAAATTAATAGAAAACATGTACAAGAGAGGATCAATAAACTCAAAAGATGGTCCTATGAAAAGATCAATTAAGCTGGCAAACCTCTGGTGAGACCGACCAAGAGAAAAAGGGAGAGAGAGAGAGAGAGGTCACAAAGAAATAATTGAGGAACATAAAAGGAAACCTTACTGCCGATGCGATGGCAGTCGAAGGATGAGGGATGTAAGGGCAGGCATGATAGTTTGGCTGTGGAGGGTCTGCAGGGCAAATCACCATGGGACGCCCTCTGGGGCTGCTCCTGCCAGTGTCAGCTCGGGAACCTGAGGTCACTGCGCCGACTCTGGGCCCGGGCATCAGACCCTCAGCTGCTCACAAACAACCAAATCCCGGAGAACCAGAGCCTGGCTCACCACTGTCCTTGCTTAAAGAAGACAGCTCCTCCTTCCTTGCACAGTCTGAAGCCTTTAGTGAGTATGTCTGATTGGTGGAGCCTGGTCACAAGCCTGAGCCCTAGTCACAGGGGAGACTGCTGGTCACATGTTTCTGCCTTCTTCCTTGCAGAGGCAGGACTCTCCAAACTTAGGAAATGTGGTCGAAATAAGCAGGTGCAACCACAAGGCATGTCAAAGGACCACTGCAGAGAGTATTAATTAGGACTCTCAAAAGCTGAAAAGGGTCTGAGATTTTACCCTACTTGCAAACTAACAAGTTACCGGCCACAGTTTCATGAATGCTGCCAGAGACAAAATACTTTATTACTCAAGCAGTATATTTCATGTTCTAGCCAATTCCTCTTGCCCCATGTGTCCCTCAGGGGCAAAGTAAAGCAGCCCAGGTGGACAACTGATCACACCGTGGGTTTGCACCACAGCTGAGGAGCCCCAAGCTTAGGGAATGGAAATATTTTATAACAAACTGAAAGCAAACCAACCTTAGCTTTGCCCTGGAAAAAGATTATACTGGACAGTATTATTATACTGGACAGTAAACAAATCTGCCATCTGCTCTGGAGAGAGACGTTATCTCAATCTTCCAAGACAGTTCAATATATAAATGTCCTTGAAAAGAGAGCTCAGAACAAAAGTCAACAGTCCCTCTGCTTGCAAGATGTTCAGAAACATGAGAAACTCATGGAAGATTATCTTCCAACAAATTTTGGATGAAAAGAGCAGAAACAACTCAAGCTAATTTAAGCAAAGGAGGGATGGAGGGAGGGAGGATAAAAGGAGAAAGAAAGAGAGAGGGAGAGAGGCAGGCAGGCACTTTATTAGACAATGTGTATCAAGTAACCTGAGGGCAAGACTGGAACCAATGTGCCGGGTTGAAAGGATTATGAGCCCTAGAAAAGCCATCTTTCCATCGTCACCCATCTTGTGGAGGCAGCTGTTTCTCTTAATCCTTATTCAGTACTGTAGGTTGGAAACTTGATTAAATTCCCTCTACGGAGATGTGTCATCCTCAATTGTGGGCATTAACATTTGATTAGAGGGAGATGTGACTCAACCCATTCCAGGTGGGTCTTGATTAGTTTATTGGAATCCTTTAAAAGGGGGAGCATTTTGGAAAAAGATTCAGAGCCATGAGAACCATAAGAGCCCATGCCACCTTTGGAGATGAAGAAGGAAAATGCCCCCGGGGGAGCTTCATGAAATGAGAAGCCTAGAGAAAAAGCCAGCAGACGTCACCACGTGACTTTCCAGTTGTGAGAGAAACGCTGAACATCATCAGCCTTTCTTAAGTGAAAGTAACCTCTTGCTGATGTCTTAATTTGGACATTTCTATAGACTTGCTTCAATTTGGACATTTTGATGGACTTAGAACTGTCAACTTGCAACTTAATAGATTCCCCCTTTTGAAAGCCATTCTGTTTCTGGTATGTCACATTCTGGCAGCTAGCAAACTGGAACAACCAGGAAGCAAAAACTCCAGGAGACTCAGGGAAGATAGCTTTTTGTGTCTGGTATCTGTTCTCTTGTGGTTGCTTTATTTTCCTCTCATTTCTCAAACAGGATTCCTTTGCTCTCTGGTCTGAAGGTCTCTCTGTCTCTCTCTCTCCTCCCCCAATTCCAAACCCCAGGGAAGTCTCAGCCTACGCAGAATAGGTCAAATGCCTACCCTTGAACCAATCACCAATGGCTAAAGGTCACTACAACCATTACAGAATGGCACCTGGGTCCTCACCGTGTTGACAGTCACGATAGCAGTTAAGATACCTGAGCTGCTGTGACAAAGAGACCCCAACATTTCTGTGGCTTGAAGGACAAAGCCCAAGGAGTGGGAGGGAAGTGCGGGAGGGAAGACAGGGAATAGGACAGAGGTGAGAGATTTCTTTTTATGGTGGGTGCACGAGCCCTTCTGACCTAAGGCACCCGAGGGCGGAGAGGAGTGGCAGCTGGACACGGTCCCAGGGTATCCAGAGCAGAGGCGCCCCTCAGAGGGGCAGTGCCCAACACCTAGCCACTGACCAGCCTCGCAGCAGCTGTGGCCAGAGACAAAGGTCCCATTTTCCTGGGACCAGGGGAAAACCCAGACTCACATGAGCCAGAGTGATAGGGAGAGACATAATAATACCGTTTCAGATTGTCCTGCCAGCCAGGCAGGTGGAGGCTCTGAGCCAATTTTAAGTTTATTTTGAAAAATACAAAAGCGTGATATTTCTCAGGCCTGAGTGTTTGGGAAACAATTCCCACCCCTCCACAGAGACCTGTCCCCCACCTCCTCTAAGGCCCATTGCCCACTTTCCCTCCAGGCTCTCCCCAAGTCCCTGGCCTGGTTCCACCCCAAATACTGGCAGCAAGGGGAATACAGTAGGACCTCATTTTATACATACTCAACACATGCAAATTCAGGTACATGCAGTTGGCAATCAAAAAAAGATAAAGACAGAGAGAGAGGGTTAAGATTTTTTAAAATTATTTCTATGATGTTATTATCTTATCATTACTAGAATGTTTACTTACCTTATTTGTTTAAAAAATATGTGATAGGAATGTTTGTATAAGAAATTCTTGTTAAATATTGGGTTTCCAACGACATAGGATTTTCAACATATGTGAAGGGTCTTGGAACATATTAGTGTAAAACGAGGTCCTACTGTATTATTTATTTTCATCCCATCTTACCCTAGACAGATTCTAAGTACCATCACCAACAACAAAAACCATACAGAACAAAAATTTTTTAATTAAATAAGAGGCAAAATTGGAGTGACACGACAATAAAGGCAGGACATACAAAATGGAACCCGGAATACATTTATTACTCCCACATGGTCTTAAGTTTCATCCTCTTACTCCAGGGGTCCCTGGATTGGGCTCTGAGTTTCCTGGAAGCTTCTCAGAGGGACACCACCTAGTCACAGCCCAACACATACACATAGGACAAGGAGTGTCACAAGAACCACCCCCAGGCCTTAATGACATGGGAGAGAGATTTCTTTCTTGGTCTTCATGGAGGAAACACTGTGTGATGTAGTGAAAAGTTTTCTCAACAAAAAGTGATCAGATTTCAATTAGAGCTATGAATGAAGCTGATCTGGATAGGACTAAGGTAAATCAGAATACAGGGTAAAGGATGATATGGTCCATATTTTAAAACTTCAACTTCTGTGTGAGATGAAAGGGAGAGATATTTATTTGGTGCAAAATTTATATTTTGGGTAGTGCATTTCCTAATCTAACTTGCATGGCCAGTTTATTTGAACACCGTAAGTACATGGAATCTTGAATAGGGCATGAGATCTTGTTCGTTTGTCCAGATTAATGCGATGCCCCGATATGTCCCAGAGTAATTTGGGCAGAGAATAAAAAAGTTGCAAAGTCCCCTTGGGGGACTGAGGAGAAAGGAGGAAATATTCAACTGCCCCATTTGGGGAATTCCTGATATTCTCGCAAGCAGTGGGGACAACCAAATCAACAGGCCGTGCCCTCCATCTTGGAGCTCGCCTCTATGAAGCTTATTTCTGCAAAGGAGAAGCTAAGCCTACTGACAATTATGCCTAAGAGTCACTCCCAGAGAATCTCTTTTGTTGCTCAGCTGTGGCTTCTCTCTCTATCTCATCAGGTGAACTCACTGCCCTCCCCTCTACATAGGGCTTGACTCCAGGGGTAAAAATCTCTCTAGCAACATGAGACAGGACTCCCAAGATGAGCCAGGACCCAGCACCAAGGGACTGAGAAAGCCTTCTTGACCAAAAGGGGGAAGAGAGAAATGAGACAAAATAAAGTGTCAGTGGCTGAGAGATTTCAAACAGAGTCGAGAGTTGATCCTGGAGGTTATTCTTATGCATTATATCAACATCCCTTTTTAGTTTATGGTGTTTTGGAGTGGCTGGAGGGAAGCACCTGTACTGTTGAACTGTGTTCCAGTAGCCTTGATTCTTGAAGACAATTGTATAACTATACAGCTTTTACAATGTGACGTAGTGATTGTGAAAACCTTGTGTCTGATGCTCTTTTTATCCAGGCTATGAACAGATGAGTAAAAAAACTAAGGACAGAAATAAATAAATAATAGAGGGGGATAGAGGGTAAAAACCGGGTAGACTGAAATACTAGTAATCAGTAAGAGGGAGGGGTAAGGAGTATTGAAGGTATAAGTTTTTCTTTTTTCTTTTCATTTCTTTTTCTGGAGTGATGCAAATGTTCTAAAAATGATCATGGTGATGAGAACACAACTAGGTGCTGATATTATGAGCCACTGATTGTACACTATGTATGGACTGTATGTGTGTGAAAATATCTCAATAAAATCATTAAAACAAACCAACAAATAAAACAAATAGGCCAACATGTTAAAAACAAAATAATCTCATTGGAGGTGTATAGGTGTTTGTTATATTATTTTCTGTACATTTTTTGTATGGTTCACATATTTCAAAATGTGTAGTTAAATGCAAAACAAAAAGAGTGCTATGATCATACAGCGATGTTCGCTGGGGGTGGGGAGAGGTGGGAAGGGGCCATGGCAAGGGAGCCAGTTTTCCATCTCAGCCTGGAATCCCAGCTTCTCCGAGCCTGTCCCCTCTCCCCCTCTCCTTGTCCCCAGTACTTGGCTGCCCCCACCTGGCCAGAGGCCTTACAACACCGCCTTGCTGCTTGCCGGCCTCCCTGCAGGTCGCCTGCCCCCACCTTCTTGCTGGAAAGGCCACCTCCTTCCCCACCCCACCATGTGCCCCTTGCTGGATGCACTTCGCCGACATACACCCTCTGCCGGGATGGCTGCCCCCACTCGTCCCCTCCCTCTCCAACACAGGGTTGCTCAGAAACACGGGGCTTACGGCCAGAAGACCTGGGTTCAGAAAGCAGCTCTGCTGCAAACGTGTCCTCACAGCCCCTAGCTCAGGTTAGTGCTGCTGGAACGAGAGAAGGAACCTGTGTCCCGCAGCCGCCCTGAGCAGCTCCCCTCTCATCTTCATTCGCACGTGAGAGAAAGAGATTCTACCTTGTTTAAACCACTATTACTTCAGGGATTTTTTTAGGGATTGAGATCATAACACCCACTCTTTCTAGGATGCCCTGCACCTCCCCTCTGTACCCCCCACCCACCCCCAACAGTGTCTACAGCTTTGCTTCTCAAAGTGTGGTCCCCGGACCAGCAGCATCGGCCTCAGCTGGAAACTTGTTAGAGATGCTGAATCTCGGTCAAGATCCGGGGGATTCGTGTGTGCACAGAGTGTGAGAAGCTCTGCTCTGCTTATCAACAGGTCAGGAGGGATTATCCTGTTTCCCAGGAACTGCCAAAGCCACAAAACCAGGAAAATTGGCTACTGAGCACCCCTTCGTTTTCTAAGGTTGCTCCCCAGGGCTTGTTGGAAAGCAAACAGGCCTTCCGCAGTCACTCCCACCAACTCTCAGAAGAAGAGAGCGAGCTAGCTAGCGAGCAGAGACCGTAAGCTGAGAGGGCACTCAAGGACAAGGGAGAGTGCAGTGCAAGCCAGGCGTCCGGGCAGGGCCTAGCGAGGCCTGTGGAACGAGGAGGGGAAGTGGGGCTGGAGAAAAGAGCAGAACAGAAGAGATCTTGTGAAACCACTGAATCATGTTGGGAAAAAAATGGATATATTAGTGGCGAAGGTCAAAAAACTGGTAGAGGTCTGATATGGGAGGAGTGGGGGCAGGGTTCAGCCGCCCAGATTTCTGGGATTCTCAGTCAGAAAAAGGCTAACTGTTGCATCCAGGATGTGTGATGATTGCATTTGAACTTCTGGAAAACAATACTTTTAAGCAAGAGCAGCACCAAACAAATCTAGGATGAAGAAACACCAAGTGGTTTTTGGGTTTTTTTTTTTTTCATCACATAGTTGTGTATTCATCACCATGAAGATTTTTGGAACATTTTTGTCACTCTGGGTGGGGGGGAGAAATGGGAGAAAAGAAGAGGAAACTCGTGCATTCCATGCCCCTTGCCCCTCCCTCTTGCTGACCATTAGTATTTCTTTTTTTAAATGCAATTTTATTGAGATATATTATATATTCACAAACCATTTAATCATCCAAAGTGTGCAATCAGTAGTTCACAGTACCATCATATAGCTGTGCATTTGTCATCGCAATTGATTTTTGAACATTTTCATTACCCCTAAAATAATAATAATAATAAAAGTGTAAAAGAAAAACAAAAAGACCAAGGGAGAGAGCTATGGCCCCTCTCTGCCCATAACCCCCACCCACTGCCCTCCAGACCCAGTCTCAGTGGGAGGCCCACAAGGGGGGGCACTCAGGGGGCAGCAGGTGGGCTTCCCCCCAGCTGTCTGGGCAGTCCCATTCCTCCAGAGGATGTCAGGGGAGGAGGAGTGAATGACAAAGGGCAGACGTCTTGTCTCTTCGAGCTGCAGTCCTGGTGCATCAAGACCATAATGATCTGGAGCAGGCGGCCCAAGCTGGTTTTCCTTGGGGCTGCACGAGCTTTCTTCAAGGGACCACCCAGGGTCCTCCCATCACCTGGGCCTGACAGAGGAGGCAGCCTCTTGAGAGGTACCTTCTAAACCCCCAATTTCCCATGCTGCCAGGGCTCCTGTGCCTTTGGAGGAACTCGCAAGTGTCCTGTGCCCACTCATGGTAAACTCATATGCCTCTGCCTGATGGAAGAGGGCGGGCTGCCCCGCCCCCCCGCCTGTCACCCTCCAATTGTTTTCTTCTCCTGCTCAAATTGAGGACACATTCAGGAAAGCCAACATGCAAATTGTAGGAATTGCAAAGGAGGGAAGAGGGAGAGAGAAAAAAAAAAGACAACAGAGGGGCAGAAATCATTCTATCATAATAGCCAAAGAGTGGCTATGATCCAAATGCCCATCAGTGGGTGAGGGAATTAATAAAATTGGTATATCCATACAAGGGAACGTTATTCAGCCATAAAAATGAATGAAGTACAGATACACATTACCACATGGATGAAGCTCAAAACATTATGCCAAGTGAAAGAAGCCAGTCACAAAGGACCACATATTGTATGATCCCATTTATGAATCCCAATATGAAATGTCCAGAGTAGGAAAATTTAGAGAGACAGAAAGCAGATAAGCAGTTGCCTCGGGCTGGAGGATTTGGAAGGAATTGGGGGGTGATGGCTAAGGGCTGTGGGGTTTCATTTGGGGGTACTTTAAAATGCTCTAAAATTGATTGTGGTGATGGGTGCACAAATCTGTGAATATACTAAAAGCCAGTGAATTGTACACCTTAAAAGGGTGAATTGCATGATCTGTGAATTGGATCTCAATAACACTGTAAAAAAAAAAAATTTTTTTTCTTGAACTGAAGGACATGAGTTTCCAGATTCAAAAACGGCCCATCAGGTGCTGATATAATGAATACAGACCCTCACCAGAGGCCTGCATCATGAAATTTGGAACACAAATATTCTATAAGCTTCCAGAAAAATTTAGCTTACGTGCTAAGGGTCAGGAACTAGAATGGTTTCAGAGAGCTTGATCAACCGCAATACTAGAAATAAAAAGACGAAGGGGAAAAGAGAAGAAAAGTGGTCTCCCGGCCAGAATTCTCTAGCGAGCCAAACTGTCAATCAAGTGTGAAGGCGAACTAAAGAACTCTGGAGACCCCGCCCGTGTTGAGAGGCTTCGCTCCTCCCAGCCCTTCTCAGAAAGTGATAGAGGATGTGCCCCACCCGAAGGAAGGAGGGCCCCTCCCACGAGGAGGGGAAGGGAAGGGAATCCCCGGAAGGGTGGGGAAGGGGCAGCTTAGGGTGACAGCGGGGCATCGGGCGGCGAGGGTCCCCAGCCCAGTCCGAGAGCCTCTGCCCCCAGCACCCACGCAGACGCCCCGGGCAGGCGCCGCCCCCCGCAGGGCTCATCTGCCGAGGAGGGTCCTCCAGCCGAGCTGTCAGGACTCGTCCAGGACCTTACCACTGACTTGCCCCAGAAGGGGCTCTCAGCCCCTCTCCGGAAAGCCGGAAGCAGCCCGGGACAGAGGCTGGCTTCACACCCACGCCAGGGAGCCTTCATCTGACCGCGACAGCTCCGCCCTTCTCACTCCAGCCCGGTCTGTGCGTGCACTCAGCTTGTATAGACGTCTCCGTTTTCATTCATTTATATGCAGATACATCCTGATACATGGTTAAAGGTTTTTGTTTTGTCTTTAAAGAAAATGAAGAGAGAAGTGTGCCCAAGGGCGCGGAGTCACTACCGTCTATGGACAGAAAAATACAGTTGAGTGTTAGTAAAATGGAAAGTTTGAGGCAGGAGTTTGCAGGCAACCAAGTCCCGTGAGGTGGGCTAGAGGGCTGACCCCTGGCCCATAGGGGTCTTTAGGGCAGGCTAATAACCTGCAAACCGTTAGACGTCCATGCCTCCTGCTCCACTGAGTTGGAGAGCAGCCCCTGGCACTGCTGGTGAGGCTCCTGGGGACCCATAGGGCTCCCCACAGTACTGGCCCGCTGCCCCTGACAATGGAGATGGGAGGCCACGGGTGAGGAGGGCTGGTCCAGGGAGTGGGTCTCAGTCCCGTGGTCACACTCTGGCCTCCCCGTCCCAGCAGAACTCAGGGCTTGGGCTGTGGCCAGAGCTCTGGCCGTCGGTCCTCAGAGATCAGGAGTGGCTGATGCCTCAAGTCCACCTCCACTGCAGCACTCCAGGGTCTCATACCTGGGACATAAGGAAACGTTCATGGGGAAAATAGAGCCACACTGTGAATACTCGGCTGTTTTCCTCCTCCTGAGCCCCGGGAAGGGGAGTCACTCACCTACCCCCGCCTCACTTGGACTGAGCACCCCCACCCTCCCCTTCAGTGCTCGGCTCGTAGCAGGCTTCCGGAGGTCCTCAGAGCCTTGGCTTTCCCCCTGAGGACAGGCGTGGGAGGTGGGGCGTGGCGGTGTCACAGCCCAAGGGCCCAAACTGACCCACCTCCAGCCCCTTGGCGCGAGCCTGCAGCCTTGCTCCCACAGGCGCGGCCACGCCGGCTGCGGCCACGGGGTGGCGCCTGGAAACCGCGCTGAGACTCCAAGCCCAGCCCCATCCGGGCCACATTTCTCTTCCTCGCTGCGGGCCGGGACCCCAACGCCCCCAGGGCCGGAGACCCCCCTTCCCCGCAGGTCCCCGTCGCTCTCGCGCTAGCAACCGGGCCCTAGTTCACAGAGGACCAGGCTGGTGGGCATCGGGCCGGAGACTAGGGGCATGGGGACAGCGGCTGTGACATCCTCGTGGAAGAAGCCTGAGGACCGCTTTGGTCCAGGGCGACCCGGAGGCTGGACCACATGGGGGCTGGGGATATCCTAGAGAAGCTCCCATCAAGGTGGAGCACGCCCTACTGCAGGGGCCACTGGGGATGAGCCTTGTTCCTCCTGGGTCTTAAGAGGGGGAGAAGCCAAAATACCGAAGAGATTTATAGATGCCTTTGCCCTCAGCAGCGCATCTCCTGAGCCCAACTCTAGGCCAGTGCTTTAGTCAGAATGTCCCATCTTTACCAGTAGTACATTTCTGTCACCATCAGTTTTTCAGATGGAGAAACCAAAATCTAAAGGGATAACCTGCCTTACCTGGGCTGCACAGCCACTCACCCCAGGCTTCCTGGTCTACACCTGGGCACCCCAACCCTCATGGGAGGGCAGAAGTGTTACCCACTTTAGGAGTCAATTCCGGCACATGGCACATGCCTGATCCAAAGCCCAGGCTCCTACGGCTCCAGGAAGCTGGGTCCCAAGGACAGGTTTCCCCACGGCACCCGGTCCTACCCCTGACCTGGAGTCACCCCCAGCACCCTAAACCTCCTGGTCCCAGGAAGCAGCATGGATTCATAGGGAAAAAAGGGCTTTGGAGCCATACAGACTTGGAGTAAAGTCGGTTCTGCCACTCACTGGCTGGGTGACCTTGGGCAAGTCATTCAACCTTTCTGGGTCTCACTTTTCTCATCTGTGAAAGGAGAGTCCTCATACCCACCCTGGAGTGATAACTATTAAAAAGAACATACATGAAATAAAATGTCTGGTATGTAGCAGATGCTCAATCAGCTATTATTTTTGAGATTTATTAAGTCCTATTTTGTGCCAGGCCCTCTGTTGGGGCTCAGGGGACCCCAGAGATAAATGAGACATTACTGCTGCCCTCCAGGAATGACTGTTGGGGAAGATAAAATTTGCCTTCTTTCCATAGATCTGGAAAGAGAGGGAGCTGTGGTTTGACCAAAGGGAACCAGAAAAGCTTCAAGAAGAGGCTGCATTTTGCTGCCCTTCAGTGTGGCGGTGTATCTCTTGCCTTTCAGATTATAAACCGCGCTGCATGATGATTGTAGCTGTAGCTACCCTTTATTAAATACGTACCCAGTGCCAGGTTCTTCTCGTACATTCATTCCACGAATGTGCTGAGGGCCTCCTGGGTGCCAGGGACCCTGCCGAGAGCTGGAACAGCTGTGAGCAGGACAGCCACCACCCACGCAGAGCGTACAGCCTGGTGGGGAAGAGACCTCCAGGAAATCGTGGCACAAATACACCCATAACTCATAATCCAACTCAGTGCCTCCAAGGAAAACGCTGGGAGCCCGCAACGTGGGGTCCCAATGGTGGGTTAGGAGGGGCACCCGCAGGCCTTGTGCAGGCAAAAGGAGGGCGTATCCTCAGTAACAAATTTTAAAACAATAGGAACTGACTGCAAGTCAGTCTGCTTTTTATTATCACCATGCACCAGCAACTCCAAACAATTGTCCTCCCCGCAAAAGTCTGTTGGTTTAAGTCCTCAACAATTGCTTTAGTGACTGTTGACTTGTAATAATACATACATGTAAGTTTCAAATTAGCACATCTCTACTACTTGTCCTTAATTAAACATTGTAGTCTACTTAGAAATTAATTCAAAGAATTCCTAGCACATGGGACGCAGCTACCCATGTTCTTGGGAGCTGGGCATCGTTTGGGCTCACTTTGGGGCAAGTGGTGCCCAAACCCCATTTGTACTATATTGTCCTACGTTTAAACAGTGCCTTTGAAATAACCACTGATAGCAGAGTTCTGTGTGACCACTTGGGAATTTTTATTTGTGTTTACAATTTTTCAACTGGGGAGATATTTGAAAGCTGCTAGAATCAATCCCAAAGAAACAAAGTCATGGATGGTAGTGCAATTTCTGACATTTATAGAGAAATGAAATTTTTCTGAATTTCTGCCAAACCTATCTTTGCATTTAAGACTTTTTCTAACTATTTATATATCTATTGCTTCAGGTGAAAAAAAGCTTTTTCAAATAAAAATTAATTAAAAATGTTCTTTGATCAACTATGAGCAAAGATAGATTGGCAAATGTTTTCTGAAGATGAATTTGTGAAGCTATTTTTTTGACATAATCACTGACAATTTGCAGAAGTTAAGGCTAGAAAAGAGAAACTGGAATGTTATTCTTTTTTAAATTAATTTTAAATTCAAAGAAATATATGACAAGAAAGAAACACAAACATTCTTAACACATGATCATTCCGTTCTACATATATAATCAGTAATTCACAATATCATCACATAGTTGCATATTCATCATCATGATCATTTCCTAGAACATTTGCATCAAATCAGAAAAAGAAATAAAATGACAACAGAAAAAAATTCATACATACCATACCCTTTACCCCTTCCTTTCATCGATCACTAGCATTTCAATCTAAGTTTATTTTAACATTTGTTCCCCCTATTTTTTATTTTTATTCCATATGATTTACTCGTCTGTTATAAGGTAGATAAAAGGAGCATCAGACACAAGGTTTTCACAATCACACAGTCACATTGTGAAAGCTATATCATTATACAATCATCTTCAAGAAACATGGCTACTGGAACACAGCTCTACATTTTCAGGCAGTTCCCTCCAGTCTCTCTGCTACATCTTGACTAACAAGGTGATATCTACTTAATGCGTAAGAATAACCTCCAGGATAACCTCTCCACTCTGTTTGGAATCTCTCAGCCATTAACACTTTATTTTGTCTCATTTCGCTCTTCCACCTTTCAGTCAAGAAGGTTTTCTCAATCCCTTGATGCTGAGTCTCAGCGCATTCTAGGATTTCTGTCCCACGTTGCCAAGAAGGTCCACACCCCTGGGAGTCATGTCCCACGTAGACGGGGGAGGGCAGTGAGTTTACTCGTTGTATTGGCTGGAGAGAGAGGCCACATCTGAGCAACTAAGAGGCTTTCTTGGGGGTGACTCTTAGGCCTAATTTTAAGTAGGCTTGACCTATCCTTTGTGGGGTTAAGTTTCTTATGAACAAACCCCAAGACTGGGGGCTCAGCCTATTGCTTTGGTTGTCTGCACTGCTTGTGAGAATATCAAGAATTTAAATTGGGGAAGTTGAATTTTCCCCCTTTCTCACCATTCCCCAAAGGGGACTTTGCAAATACTTTTTTACTCACTGTTCAAATCACTCTGGGATTTATCAGGGCATCACTCTGGACAAACCAACAAAATCTCATGTCCTACTCAAGGTTCCATGTACTTATGGTGTTCAATTAAGCTGTCTACATAAGTTATATTAGGAAATGCACTAGTTGAAATATAAATTTTGTACCAAATAAACATTTTTTGCTTTAGTCTCACACGTACGTTAAAATTTTAAAATATTAATTACTATCAATTTTCAACACCCTGCAGTAATGACATTCCTTTGTTCTTCCTCATGCAAAAACAGTTTTTTAAATTTGTACATTTAGTCACTATCATTATACACTCTAGGAATGTTATTCTTTACTGCAATAGACATATATATATACATTTTCCCCTTCTGTCAAAACAATGCATTAATGTAATTTAAAAATATTAATTTATTACTGGTCTATTTTGGTACTATAATATTTGTTTTAGTTTACTTTTGCTGTGGTGATTGTATAAACAAAATATAATCAAAGCACAATTTTCACTGCATTTTTTAGTGGCCATGGTTATCATTCATGTCATATTAAAAATGTTGTTTTTTTTTAGAAATGTTGAGAAAGGGTGTAGGAAAAACAAGAACAACAATCTGCCTGGGTGTCAAATATTCTAGATACACCACTGAAGGCAAGAAAGGCTTCCCTCAGAATTCCCTCAGAATTCTACCACCGAGGAAGCAACATCCCAAGGCTTGAAGGGTAAGCTGGTGACTGCCAAGAAAAGAGGGTGGAGAGGGAGCTCCAGGCAGAGGAGAGAGCATATGCAAAGGCCCTGAGTCAAGAGAAGTTTGGTGTGTGGGAGAAATTAAAAACCATCACTGTGGCTAGAGCAGAAGGAGCAAAGGGCTGGGTTGTAAGCTGAGAGGGCAGCAAGGGCCAGACCACTCGGGGAAGTGCAGGCCGTGTGATTTGGATAGAATTTGGTTGGGCTGTAAGAAAACCCAAAATAATAATGGCTTAAAGAAGACCACAGTTTATTTCTGTTTCCCATAACAAAAGCCCAAAGTAAGTGTTCCAAGGCTGGTGTGTGTGCCACAGCGTCAGGCACCAGGCCATCTATCTCGTGGCTCTGCCAGCCTCAGCTTTAGCTTCATCTTCACGGTCCCAGATGGGTGCTTGAGCGTCAGCCATCATGACTGCACTCTAGTCAGCAGGAAGGAAGAAGGGGTAAGGGAAGCCCCACCTAGCTTCAGGAAAAGACACTTCTGCCTTCATCCAGTTGGGCAGAACTTAGTCATGTGGTCCCACCTAGCTACAAAGGGAGGCTGGAAAATGGAGTCTTCGTTTAAACGACCCTGTGCCCAGCTACAAATAGAAGGTTCTCTTTCCAAAGAGAAAAGGGAGAATGGATAATGTAGGAGTAACAACTGTGCCACACCATGAAAAGAATTTTGGTCTTCATCCTAAATGCAATGGTGAGCCACTGAGTTTTTTTATTTTGTTTTATATGCTGTATGGCGGGGGTCACATTTCATTCTTTTTCCATGTAAGTATTCCATTATTGCAGCACCATTTGTTGAATTTTTTCTTTGTTTGTTTTTTCTTTCTTTATGTTTGCTTGTTTGTTTGTTTTAGGGAAGTGCATGGGCTGGGAATCGAACCCGGGTCTTCCACTTGGCAGGCGAGAATTCTACCACTGAGCTACCCTGGAACGCGCCCCGCCCCACTGAAAGTTTTAAGAACAAAAGTAGCACGATCATTCTTGCATCTTAAGAAGATGGAAAGGAATGAATGGGGTGAGCAGGGATAGCTTCAGGGAAGCAGGTCAGGAGGCTATAGCAATGATCCAGAGAAGGTGGCATGGAGGTGGTGGGATGTGGAGGGAAGGGAAGAGGAAGATATCAAAGAATCCAAGACTTCTAGCTGGAGATTGGAACTAGTTACTGAGACTGGCAAGAATAGAAGAGAAGCTGGTTGGGGGTGATGCCATGAGTTCAGTTTCAGACTTGTGATGTCTCAAGTGCCTGTAAAATACCCCCATGGAGGTCAGCAGTTGAATATACATGTCCGGAGGCAGAGAGAGGTCTGAAAACCAGATAGGAGTGTGGGAGTCATGAGGAGATGGCATTTATTGCCATGGGCCAGATGACCAAATATGCAAATGGGAAGGAACTCCAGCACCAAAGAGGAGAAACGTGGAGAAGGAGACTGAGAAAGAAGAACCAAAGATGCGAAGTAGAGCAGGAGAGAGAGGACACATGGAATCATCATTCTTGGACCAGTGTTTTAGGAGAAGGCAGCCCCTCATGTTGAAGGCTGGTGAGAGGCTTCCTCTGCTGTTCTAGTTTGTTATCTGCTGGAATGCAATATACCAGGAACAGAATGGCTTTTAAAAAGGGGAATTTAATAAGTTGCTAGTTTACAGTCCTAAGGCCAAGAAAATGTCCCAATTAAAGGAAGTCTATAAAAATGTCCAAATTGGGAGGGCAACGGTGACTCAGTAGTAGAGTTCTTGTCCGCCATGCTGGAGACCTGGGTTCGATTCCCGGTGCCTACCCATGTGAAAAAGAAAAAACAAGTGAGAAAAAAAAAATGTCCAAATTAAGGCACCAACAAGAGATTACCTTCACTCAAGAAAGGCCGATGAAGTTCAGGGTTTCTCTCTCAACTGGAAAGGCACATGGCGAACATTGCAATGTCTTCTAGCTTCCTCTCTAGGTCTCTTGCTTCTTGAAGCATCCCCAGGGGCATTCTCCTTCATCGCCAAAAGTCACTGGCTGGTGGACTCTAGTTCTTGTGTCTCTGCTTTTTCCAAAATGCTTCCTCTTTTAAAGGAGTCCAGTAATCAAGACTTACCTGGAATGGGTGGAGTCACATCTCCCTCTATTCAAAAGTTAATGCCCACATCTAAGAAATTATCATGATGATGAATATGCAACTATGTGATGATATTGTGAATTACTGATTATATATGTAGAATGCAATGATCATATATTAAGAATGTTTGTGTTTCCTGTAAATTTTTTTAATTAATTAAAAAATTAAAAAAAAAAAGTTAATGCCCACAACTGGGTGAGTCACATCTCCGTGGAGATAACCTAATCAAGTTTCCAACCTATAGCACTGAATAGGGATTAGAAGAAACAGTTGCTCCCACAAGATTGATTAGGATTAAAACGTGGCTTTTCTGGGTACATAAATCCTTTCAAACCAGCACATCTGTCAATGGCCTAACCTGACCTGTCCTGAAGCAGAGGCAGGAAAATCATGGGAAAACTTTAACTTGGTTTTATCAGACCTGGGCTCTAGACCTGACCCACACACCTCCCTTCTCTGGGACTAAGTTGCTCACCTATAAAAAAGGGACACGGCACCTGCCATGGCAGATGCAGCTGTTGCCTGCCCAACACCGCACCACTCCTCTTGACTCCTTGACATAACCTGTTTTGTTTGGGTAACTGTAGCAGAGACTGACAATTGCCCAAATATCCAGTCTCCCTTTTTCTGTTGAAATGGAAATTTTAGCAGAGTACATGACTGTAGCTAAAGACTATACTTCCCAGCCTCCCTTGCAGCAAGGTGTGGCCATGTGACTGCAAGACAGGAAGCCCTGAGCTTAAAGAATCTGAATCTTTTTTAATGGTAAGTAAGCAAACATGCCTTTTAATCAAGAGGAAAACACCTTCTCTCTTCCAAGGTTCTCTGCTATATGAACATCCTTGAAAAGATAGTCCGGGAAAGGGCGGGCAATGGTGGCTCAGTGGCAGAGTTCTCGCCTGCCATACAGGAGACCCGGGTACGATTCCCAGAGCCTGCCCATGCCAACAAAAAAAAGATAGCCTGGGATAAAGGGCAGTCAGTGTCTGCTCATACGATGTGCAAAAACACAAGAGACCCATAGAGCATTGTCTCCCAACATTGCACTACTACTGGATTATGAATGAGCATATGGTGCAATTCTGGCCATTGAGACATTAGGATAAGTCCCTGGACATTGTCATATCTAGATATGATGTGTGGCACCAAGCAGCTATCTTGCAACCATGAGGAAAAACATGGCTGACCCCTTGGCCATGGACTAACGGACTGAAACAACCTTTGTCCTTAATGATGCTGTTGAGTCACTCAATTAAACAGTCCTGGAACTGCCCCACCTCTGGTCACTTTGTTACAAGAGACAATAAATTTCCTCATTGTTGAAGTCATTTGAGCCAGGGTGTTCAGTTACAGGCAGCCTGAATCTTGCTAACCAGTACAGTACACCTCCCTCCCTCCCTCCCTCCTAGATGTGTTGCGAGGTCACGGGACAAGAGCCTCAGGTGGGAATGCTTCTCCAAAGTGAGACAGAGCTGAACTTATCCAGGGGAGTAGGGTGAAGTAGCCCAAGTTAGAAATTTCCTCCTCAAAAACCTGTGGACAATAGCACCTTGTCTGTCTACCAGCAAGACACTGGACACTTGAGCCTTGGGTCCTTTCTGGTTCTGAGCTCCCTGGCTGGACGTCCCTACCTTACTCCATCCGAGCCTCATGTTCCTTGGGAGAAGGCTGGGGTAGGGGCTTCTGCATTTCCATGGGGGTAGTATATGGGGGGGGGTAGGAGAGGATACGAAGAAAAAAGGGCAATTTCTTCTGATATGATACTGTAACTGGGAGCTTCTTTGGCCTCGTGTTCACCATGGGAAGCCCCAGCATCCCTAGAAGGGTTAAGTTTTGATAAGGGAGCTGCAGAATGGTGATATAGAATGGTGATGGGTTACTCAGAGGAGAAGGGGGTGGGCCCTGAGGCGAAGTAAAGCCTGGTGACACACTCAGTGGTTTCACAGTGTGGCTTGGGGCTGTGGGTGACAGATGGTTTGTCAGATCAGTTAATCAGGACTAATGGGCTGCTTTGTTACCTCCCACAGAACACGCTGGGTGCAGATTTTAACAGGCGCTTTCTGGAAACACTGGCTTTTAAGCTAAACATGATTCTAATGGAGGGATTTCAGGCATCGTGGGTAAGCTGGTGGAGATAGATTTAGGGGAAGGCAGGGACTTTGTCACCCTTCAAATCCTCAAATCCCCCTCCTCCCAATTTGATTCAAAAGTCACTTACTGAACATTTAGAGAATTGAGGCAAAAAAGGCACAATCTCTACCCTCTGCTGGCTTGATATCCTTGGGGTGGGGGAGCAGGGGTGGAGTGGGGATACAATTCCCCTTGCTTCTTCCAGGTAATCCTGCCCAGAGCAAGAGCAGCCCCTCCCCAACTAGGCTGAGTTAGCAGCCCCCACACCCTGTCCCTGCTGCTCCCCACCGCAGTGGTTTTATCCTCTCCCCTCATTGAAACTGTCCTTGTGTGGACCTTCCCACCTCCCCCAGCCTGTGCCCCCACATAGTGCCTGGCATGAGGAACGGGCAGGGAGCATGCCCCAAGAGGCCCAAAGGTAGAAGAGAGGTCGCCATCTGGGAGAATCACATGGGGAAGGCTTTGGGAAGAAAAGAACAGAAGGAAAAGGCTGGGCATGGAGATGGCACTCCAGGTGGAGGGAACGGGGTGGCAAAGGCATGGAGGCGGGCAGGAAGGTAGAGACTGGGGCTGGGCCTGGAGGAACGTGGTGAACTTCCACTGGCAAGGATAGATGGAGGAAAGTTTCAGATGGCCTTGGTGCTACAGGTGAAGGCAAGTCCTAGGGAATTCTGGGGAGGGGAGAAGACCACAGTGAAGCTTTATTTGAGCAATTATGGTATGCCAGGCACCTGTCTTGGCATTCTATGTGTATTTCCTCCTTTAATCCTCAAAACTACCTGATAGTGAGGAAACCGAGGCACCCTAACTACCAAGGGGCAAAGCTGGGATTTGAACTTCCATTTCTCTGGCCCTAAACTCACCAGGAACTAACATTCAATGAGCACTTTCTGGGGCGACGTGCCTTATAGACATTGTTTCTCTTAATTGATTCGACAGGCTTTGTTGGGACTTATCAGGGGTCACACAGGTTTCAAAGGCCCCTCACTATGGCACACTGCCCCCCAT
This sequence comes from Myrmecophaga tridactyla, assembly GCA_004026745.1. Classification (NCBI taxonomy): domain Eukaryota; kingdom Metazoa; phylum Chordata; class Mammalia; order Pilosa; family Myrmecophagidae; genus Myrmecophaga; species Myrmecophaga tridactyla. Next base: position 26,215 of record PVIY010028154.1, read on the forward strand.
GCCCCAGTACAGAACTAGCCTCAATCTTCATTCATAAAAAGTTTCAGCACAGGGTAGGCCTTTAGCACAGGTCAGCCTGGTTTCCCCCTGCCCTTGATGGTAGCCAGCCTTGGTCCCGAGAACCCTCGCCTCCTGGCACTGATGCCCTTCAACAGTTCCTCCCACACAGAACAGGGCTGATCTGGGTAACCGATAGGGTGCTGCAGCACTGGCCATGTGTGGGTTCTGAGGTAGGTCATAAAAGGCAATGTGGCGTACCCCTTGATCTTGATCTGGGATCTTCACTCTGGCAGAACCCAACCACCATGCCGTGAAGATACTGAGGCAGCCCTGTGGAGAGGTCCCCATAGTGGGGGGACTGAGGGCTCCTGCCAGGGACCACCAGAGGGAGCCACCTCCTGGCCAACATTTTAACTGCACTCTCATGAAAGACTCCCAGCCAGAACTATCCAACTCCATGACCCACACTCACTAAGCTCTGAAGTAATTTGCTACTCACTAATAAATAATGAATACACACTATATTCAGGTCCAGTTCCTCCTCACTGTGAAAGTGGGAGCACCTCTCTGAGCATATCTATTTTCTCCAGCTCCAACCTTTCTGCGGAATTCCAGATCCATGCAACCAGCAGCCCTTGTGAATATCCAGCACTGGGAACTTGGCTTGTTCCAGAAAAATGCCTCTTAAATCCACTTCCCACCATGGATCAGGGCCTTATCGTGTCTCCCCTTGATTACTGCAAAAGCCTCCTCACTGATTTTCCTGCTTCTAGCCTTAACCTTGCATAAGGCTGAAAATAACAAAATTCCAAAATAGTAGTGGATTGCACTAGACAGTATTTCCCTCTCAGATTTGATAAGTTCAGAGGAAGGTAGCACAGGGTTGTCATGGTGTGACACAGTGCCAGGAACCCAGGCTTCTTCTATCTGGTTGCTCTGCAGAGTACACTTTTCATTCCCAAGGTTACCTCATGGTCTAAAATAGCTGAGTATGCACCAGCCATCACAGCCACATTCTAGCAATTCAAAAGGAGAAACTAGAAGAAAAAAGAAAGCATCCCTTCCCTTTAAAAACATTTTGCTTATTTTCCACTGACCATATCTAGCAAGAGAGGCAAAGAAATGCATTCTGAGGGTTACCATGTATTCAGCTAAAAATAAAAGTTCATTACCCAGGAAGAAAACGAGATCAGATAAATGGATGTGGTAGGTTGAATTGTGTACTGTAGAAAAACATGTTCTTACTCTTAATCTATTCTTGTGGATTGTAAATAGGACCATTTGGAGATGCTAATTTTAGTTAAGGTGTGGCTAACTGACTCAGGCTGGGTCTTCATAGTATGACTGGAGGCCTTATAAAAGAAAATCAACAGGGAAGAAAGGGAAGCAGGAAGTCAGAGGAACCTGGAAGAGAAAGAAGAGGACATTGCCATGTGACAGGAAAGCCAAGGAACCCAAGAATTGTTGGGCTTTCCAGTTTTTGAAACTGTGAGCCGATAAATTGCCATTGTTTAAGTGAACCCATTGTGTGGGACTTGTACAGCAGCCTGGAAACTAGGACAGTGGGAAAACCCACCGTCTTTGCAGCACCCTCCACACTGCTGCCAAGCGACAGGGTTTTATTATTATGTTTGTTTGGTTTTTCTTCATTATAAAATGATAAAAACAGAAAGCTGAGCCCCAGAAAGGGGCCCCAGAGACTGGGGCTGTGTTAGAATTAGGCACCTGCCCACCACAGTCCCTCCCTCACTCTGGCCTCAGTTTCCTGAGCAGGTATTATTTCATAACAGGGAAATAAAACACACAAACATATACCAAAGAAGCATTCCAGTTTTGAAATTGAAGATAATTATTTTTAGCTATATTTCTTAAAATAATAAAGAAAGGTGGCCTCATGTTTCGAAGAGAAAAACTTCTGGTCCAATTCTTAGAATCAGGAAAAAATATTTCACTTCCTTTTCAACTCAGGTTCTGTGCCCAGAGCCCACAGAATAGAGACCATTTTCTTCCTTGTCATTATGAATCTTATATTGTTAGATGATAATAGCAACAGGAAACAAAGATGAAATATGATTGAGCTACCTAGTTTCTCCCTACATAAAATAATATGTGCTCATTATCAAAAACATAGAAAAATACAAAAAAATTTAATTACCCATAATTTCACCCTTCAGAGAGATTGCCGCTGTTAATATTTTGGTATGATGCCTTCAATTTTTTTCTTACATGCATATGGTACATAGATTTTTTAACACAAATTTAGTATCATACAGGATATATAGGGTTTTTTTTCCACAGCATTTTGTTATGACCATTTTCCATCAGCAAAGCTAAAAGAATTGTTCAGTGTACACTCACATCCATCACCTAAATTCTCCCATTAGTTTCCTACTATACTTGCTTATCACACATTTCTCCAACTGGATATATTTTTTAAAGTTATCATACAATAAAACTGACTTCTTTTGATATATAGTTGTAGGAATATTAACATATGTACGGATGCATATAACTACCACCACAATCAGAATCCAGAACAGCTCTGTTACCCCCAAAAACTTCCTCTTGCATTCCCTTTATAGTCACACCTTCCCCCACAGCTAAGCCTTGGCAACCACAGATCTGTAAACCGTCACCATTGTATTTTATATTCGAGAATGCCATATAAATGGAATCATAAGGCACATGATCTTTTTTTATTTACGAAAACAAACAATACACACTTAGAACAACCAAAAATGGATATCTTAGCTTAACCATAGGCATATTTAAATAAAGTATCCATATAATCATTGTAAAGCCTGTGCTTGTGCAGTAAGTTTCATAAGCCAATTTAAAATTAGGCAACAAGGAAAAAATGTACGAATTCAGATAGCAAAGTTCTTAAATTCTAAGTATTAAACAAGCATATAACCTTTTGAGGACTATTTCTTTCATCCATGTTGTTAAGTAGCAATATATGTTCCTTTTACTGCTGAGCAGTATACCATTGTATGAAATGAATGTACCGCAATTTATGGGTCCCTTCACCAAGTCTGGATTGTGTCCAGTGTGGGGTGATTATAAATAAACCTGCTATAAACATTTGTGTATAGGTTTGTGTATGAACTCATAAGTTTTCATTACTCTAGAGTAAACATCTAGAAGTGGGATTGCTGGGTCATATGTAAATATATGTTGAATTTTATAAGAAACTGCCAAACTGTTTTTCAGACGGGCTGTACCACTTTACATTCCCACCAGCAATGTAAGAGAGTTAAATTTGCACTGCCATCTGTATATCCTCTTTGGTGAATTGTCTGTTCAACTCTTGTGTCCATTTTTAAATAGATTTTTTTTTTTACTTACAGTTGAGTTTTGAGAGATTTTTAGATATCTTCTATATACAAGTCCTTTGTTAAATAGGTAATTTGTAAATATTTTCTCCCAATCTGTAACTTCTCTTTTTATTCTCTTAAGCATATCTTTCATTCTTTAACATTTATAAAGTCCAATGTATCAATTTTTTTTCTTTCATGGATCATGCTTTTGGTGTCATGTACAAGAATCCTTTGCCTAACCCCAAGTCATTAAGATTTTCTTCTGTTTTCTTCTAAAAACTTTATAGTTTTACATTTTATACTTACACCTATGATTTATTTTGAGTTAATTGTTGTATAAGGTGTGAGGTTTAAGACAAGGTTCTTCTTTTTGAATATGGCTATACAGTTGTTCCAGCACCTTTTGTGGGAAAGACTATCCTTTCTCCACTGAATTGTTTTTGCACCTTTGTCAAAAATTATTTGGTGGCCAGATTTGCATGGTGCTATTTCTGCACTGTATTCTATTCCATTGATCTCTGTGTCAAACCTTCTGATATCGCCACATTCTTTTGATTACTGTTGCTATATACTAAGTCAAACTTAGGTAGCGTGATTCTTCTTTTTCTTAAATGCAACTTTATTGAGATATATTCCCATACCATATAATTATCCAAAGCACACAATCAGTGGCTCACAGTATCATTATATAGTTGTGTATTCATCACCACAATCAATTTTAAAACATTTTCATTACTCAGAAAATAAAAATAAAATAGAACACCCAACATATCCCATACCCTTTATCACTTCCTCTTATTTATTTTTTTGACTTTCTTTTCTTATTCAACTGCCCATACACTGGAGAAAAGGAATGTCAGTCAAAAAAGTTTTCACAATCACATGGTCATACTATAAAAGCCATATAGTTATACACTCATTATCAAGAATCAAGGCTACTGGATTGCAGTTCAACAGCTTCAGGTATTTCCTTCTAGCTAGTCTAATAACACTAGAAACTAAAAAGGAATACCTAAATAATGCATAAGAATAACCTCCAGAATGACCTCTCAACTCTGTTTGAAATCTCTTAGCCACTGAAACCTTATTTTGTTCTATTTCCCCCCCCTTTTAGTCAAGAAGGCATTGTCAACTCCACGATGCCAGGGCCAAGCTCATCCCTGGGAGTCATGTCCCATGTTATGCCAGGGACTTTTACACCCCTGGAAGCCATGTCCCACGGAAGGGGATGGGGATTGAGTTTATTTGCAGAGTTGGCTGAGAGATAGAGGCCACATCTGAGCAATAAAAGAGGTTCTCTGAGGGTGACTCTTAGGCACAATTACAAATAGTCTTAGTTTCCCCTTTGCAGGAATAAGTTTTATAAGGGCAAGCCCCAAGATCAAAGGCTTGGCTTATTAAATTGGAAGTCCCTACTGCTTGTGAGCATATCAGGAATCCCCCAAGTGGGCAAGTTTAATATTTCCACATTTTCCCCCAGTCCCTCAAGAGACTCTGCAAATACTTTTTTATTTTGTGCCTAAATTACTCTGGGATATATTGGGGTATTACATTAATCTGTCAAAATAACGAGATGTCATTCCCTATTCAAGTAATGTAATTATGTTGTTTGAATAAACTAACCATACAGGTTAAATTAGCAAGTGTGCTACAGAAAATATAAATTTTGTACTAAATAAACACCTCTTTCTTTGGTCTTACACAGAAGTTGAAGTTTTAATATAGTCAATATTATTCTTTACCTTGTATTTACCTTAGTTCTGAATAGATCAGCTTCATTCATATCTCTAATTGAAGTCTGATCTCTTTTTCAACTTCTTTACCAGCTGCTGTATGGAGTAACGCTGACTTTCAGAGTTGCAGAATAACTGGGTCTCAGATGTCACACAGATACCCAAAGTTCCAGGGAATGGCCAGGGTATACACAAAGAGCTCAGCATCTCCGAATTTAGAAATAACAGTTACAACTCAGGAATAGATGTGACTGCTGTATGAGTTTACAGTCTAGGAACATTTACCGCAAGCCTTATTGAACATTCTGTACTCCTTAATCATCGATTTCCCAATCTCTGCCCACGTTCTATTACCTGAGAACCCATTCAATTCTCAGAGTTAGCACATGATAGTTAGTCCATATTAGTGAGGTCTTACAATATTTTTCCTTTTGTTTCTGGCTGATTTCACTCAACACAATGTCTTCAAGTTTCATTCACCTAGATGTATGCCTCACAACTTCATTCCTTCTTGCAGCCACTCAATATTCCTTTGTATGTTTACACCACAGCTCACCCTTTCGTTCATCAGCCTCCTCCATCCATTGCAAATCATGAATAATGCTGCCGTAAACACCAGTGTGCAAATGTCCATTCCTGTCTCTGCTTTCAATTCTTCCAAGTATATACTTAATAACGGGGTTGCAAGATCATACAGCAACCCTATACTTAGCTTCCTGTGGAACAACTACACTGCCCTCCAGAGGGGTTGCACCATTTTACTTCCCTACCAGCAATGAATAGGTACATCCACTTTCAACATTTTCTCCAGCACTTGGATCTTTCTGTTTATTTTTTAAGCAGTTTTCTTCACACACCATGCAATCCACACTCAATGGCTCCTGGTATAATCACATAGTTATGCATTCACCACCACAGTCTATATGAAAACATTTCCTTCTCTTCCACAAAGAAAGCAGAAGAAAAAAGAAAAAAAAAGGATTAAAAAAAAAAGGAGAAACACCTAGAATCCCATGCCCTCCCCTTAAATCCCCCTCTAATTAACATTTAGCTTTGGTATATAGCCTTTGTTATAATTAAGGGAAGCATTTAGCAATGTTACTGTTATCTATAGACCCTAGTTTGGATTGATTATATTTTTCCCATATGCCACCCCATTTTCAACACCCTTGCAATGGGGACATTCATTTGTTCTCGCTCATGTAAAAATGTTCTTATATTTGTACATTTAATCACCATCATTGTCCACTCTAGGTTTCGTTAAGTTATATAGTCCCAGGCTTTATATTCTACCTTTCCTTCTGGTGTGATACATGCCCCTAGCCTTCCTCATTCAACCATATATTCACACTCAGCTTTGTTCATTTTGCTTACAATATTGTGCTCTTTTTACTCTTACTAATTGTTTTGTTTTGCTAACATTGCCAAATGCAATGCAACATAAATGGATTGGTTTTTATAAGGGGAATTTTTTTAGGTTACAAATTTACTGTTCTAAAGCCATGAAAATGTCCAAATTAAGGAACCAGCAAGAGGATACCTTCTCTCAAGAAAGGCTGATCACGTCCAGTGTTTCTCTGTCACATGGGAAGGCATATGGTCAGTCTGCTGTCCTTATCTCCCAGCTTCTGGGTTCAAATGGCCCTCTTAGCTCCTTCTGCATCTCTGGATGTCTGTGTCTTGTTTTCACCTTTCTGCTCTCTGTGTTGGCTCTGAGCTCTCTCTCTGTGAGCTCTTTTATGAACTCCAGTAAACTAATTAGGACACACCTTTAATGGGTGGGGTCACATCTCCAAGAAACAACCTAATCAAAAGATTCCCTCCTACAATAAATCTGCACCTACAAGGATGGATTAAAACAGCATGGCTTTTCTGGGGTGCATAACAGTTTCAAAACAGCACACTGAGAGTCTTCATTTCCACTCTCTTCTCCAACCCTCTCTCTCCTTGTATTAGGTAGGGTTCTGTAGAGAAACAGAATCAACAGGGAACACTTGCAAATATAAAATTTATAAAAGTGTCTCACGTGACCGCAGGAACACAGAGTCCAAAATCCACAGGGCAGACTGCGAAGCTGACGACTCCGATGGAGGGTCTGGATGAACTCCACAGGAGAGGCTCACCAGCCGAAGCAGGAATGGGGCCTCTCTCCTCTG
>PVIY010028155.1:0-33428 GCA_004026745.1 Myrmecophaga tridactyla
TATTTTTATTCCATATGTTCTGCTCTTTTGTTGATATAGTAGCTGAAAGGAGCATCAGACACAAGGTTTTCACATTCACAGAGTCTCATTGTGAAAGCTATATCATTGTTCAATCATCATCAAGAAACATGGCTACTGGAACACAGCTCTACATTTTCAGGCAGTTCCCTCCAGCCTCTCTGCTACATCTTGAACAACATCTCTTTGAATTTTGAGAGAGGTAATTTTGGCATATTTTCATAAGAAGGATTGGTTAACCTGAAAGTAAACTATTAACCCAGAAGAGATAGTATTTCTGTACTTTGGAGGAGAGTGTATTTGATTCCCAAAACTATTCTTCACTTTCTGGTTTGCCAAACTCTGAGTGGCTCTCATGTAGTGAAAACACACTCTTTTTACCTAAATGATCAATATAGGGGAATGACAAATTTAATTGAGGTACAAGTTTGCCATAGTAAAAGAAGGAGTTAGATCTGTTTGGCCTTGCATGGGATCTAAAACATTATTCAGTAAAAGAAGCAAACTGAAGTGCACCATTTATATAGAAGTGCTTGCACACAAAGGAATATTGTTAAATTTTGGGAGATGCATATTTATGACTGTAAAGTCTAGAAAAAGTTCAGAAATTATATACATGCTAGTTAGTTGCTTCTAGGAGTGGAAGTATTAGAGGGGTCAGAATAGATTTTATTCTTAGTTGTTGGATTTTAAATTTAATAATAATCAAAGAGAGGGTATATATTCTTGAATTATCTCCATACTAGAAGACTAGAGGCAGATTTGTGATAGGCTATTGCTGAGTATGCTCTAGAGGTCTTGATAATTTCAACTGGTTGAATTTCAGTAGTTGCTATGCTCTCACTGTTAAGTTTACTGCTGGTGTTTGCCTGTACATATTGTAAGGTTCTATCATCTGGATCTTTACTCAATGGTATGTTCTTTGTCTAAATCTCATTTTTTCTAGGAAGGCTTTCTCAGAGTTATACCTCTCTGTGCTTATAGTACACTCTGCAGGGGCCTGAACATAAAGACGTTTGCCTACTGTGCCAAGAAACTTAGACTTTATCTTTTTGGCAAAAGGGAGACTTTGGAAGTTTTTAAGTAAGAGAAAAACATTAGATTTATATTCTGGTATCTTTATGAGTGACAGTAACCCTCCCCATTAACTATAGACAAAGAAAGGAGAATCTGATGTATTAGAGTTTTGTGCTCTATTTTGGGTTGCTTTCTCTGTTTCATTTGGATTATGTGGAAATTTCAAGGCTGCTTGTTATAAAATGATTTATTAACTAGTTTGAGTAAAAAAAACAAAGTCAAAATCCTACCTCTTTTATCGCCAGGTTTTTACTTAATTCAAAAATGTTATATCAGGTACTCATGAAAATGAGGAGACCTATCTATTTGGGTTGGGTATTGTGATCAGAAGGTAATGATTGAAGTGGTACTTTACTGAATCAGTCCATATTCCTGCTCTGGTCCAAAGTGTAGTAGAATACTTCTTCCAATTTTGACATTCTCCCCTAGCATGAGTATGGTAGTAATAATTGTGATGTTAATGAACTCTTTAAACCAGGACTTCTCTGTGCTGCACCACCATTTTCATTTATATGGCTTGTTCTTATGGCAGAAGTTGTAAAGTAGGAAGGATTGGAACTTCAGGCACCATCTAAGTAGGATACATATCTCAGCAATTCAGTCTTTCACTTGGGTTTAGCCTCTTTAATAGTACTCTTGACCTGGATCATTAGAAACTGGCCTGCTTCTGATTATTCTTATTACCAGTCAGAAGAGTAGGAGATATAACTATTGTTAGCTGAGGTTTTTATTTTTGTTTTCTTAATTAAAATAGGTAGCATTGGACTAACAGTAGAAATCAAACATTTTCTTAGTCAGGTGATGCTAACTAGTTATCTCTAATTCATAATGGATTTTAAACCAGAATCCTAAAATATAGTTTGTATGACTTTTCTTTTTCTTCTCCCCACGGAGAAAAAATAGAGTCTTCTTTAGGAATATTCTCATTACAGAGCCCTTACTCTGCTTTATCTTTCACCATCCTTCAACATTTGATAATTATAAACAGAGTGCTAAGAAATCTTTACAGTTCTACACTAATCTTTGTTGCTTTGGATTCATTAGAAGCTATCTTCTCCTGGTTGTATTGTTTTGTTATACAAAGATAATTCCTGCTGTTTCTTGAAATTTTGCATGATATATATGCCTTAGATTGAAGCTCAGTGTCCTTAACAAATAAAATTAAGAATTAAGAGTATTGCAGAAATTCTAGATTTGTTTTACCCTTTGAAGGGTCCTGTTATAAATGCCAGCAAGTTGATGGGAAACAGAAATTTAAAGAACTGTTAATGGATACTTGTTCAGATTCCATTAAGACTTCTGTTATAAATCCTCAAATTCTGTTCTCTTTATCTTTAACATTTTTGAAGAGAGGAAATAATAAGATGATGATTTCTTATCCAGTTTTTTGAACTTTAATTTGGAGGCAACATAGTGTAGTAGGCAATAGCTGTTGCTTTGGGGGACTATGTGAATTTTATTGGGTTCCACATCTCATTTACTTATCTCTGTGATTCAGTATCCTTAATTATCAAAAGAAGATAATCAGAATACTTTAGAATTGTGTTGAGATTTAAATTAGTATATACAAAGTGCTTAGAATAGTGCCTGGATGTAGTAAGTGCTCAAAAGTGTTACTTTTTGAACAACTTTTTCTACCTTGTGTTAGTTTCTTTCTTTGGAGTACACGTATAAAAATATATCCTACATATGTAATATCTGTGAGTTCCAAGTGTCTGTCATAACCTCCAATCTTTTGGGGTTACGCTTTCTACTAAACTGGCTAAAATATCAGCTCTAATCCCTAATATTGTAGGCTGTCTCAAGTACTCTCCAATATCTCTGAGGATTATCAGTAGGCTGAATATTCTCTTTGTCACTTCTTGCTCTGATTTCTTGCATCTGCTGAATTTTACACCCCCACTCTGCTACTCCCTCTTATGACCGATCCTTTTTCTCTGCCCTCATAAAGACATTTGCCTACTGTGCAAATGAGCAACAATAAATAAATTGCCATTGTGTATAAAGATTCTTAATGAAAGTTGAAGGATAACTGAAGAAGACTACTCATTGCACAGTGCAGACAATGACATTAACTCGTCTGGTACAGCTTACTCAGTTGTGAAAATGATCTGTACTGTCCAGTACAGTTGCCAGTAGCCACATGTGACTGTTGAGCTCCTAAAATGGGACTAGTACAACTGAGGAACATTCACTTAATTTAATTATTTAATTTCAAATTTAAATAAGTACATGTGGCTACCAGATACTCTGTGAAACAGCACAGTTCTAAAGTAACTGGTTCAAAGTGCAGTCAAATTTTTCTTCCTGTTGGATCTTTATTGACTTTTATTTTTAGAATTAAGATGTGAAAAAGGTTTACTTTAATTTCTTTTTACATTTAGTATAGGGTATAGATGTATTCATACTCCCACACATGGAAGTGGAAACAGTAAGTTATATGTCTGTTGTAATTCTTATGAATTTTGTCTGGGAACAAATTAATACATAGTCCTTTTCCTAACACAGGAAGTAGGTTTGTCCTTTAATGGTATTAAAAGATTGTTTTGAAATACTGGTTCCTAAATCCATGCAAAAGGATTTAGGAATACTCTGAAAAGCCTGGAACCCATAGATCTCCAAACCTGCTGCTGTGCTTTTGGAAGAGCTGTTGAAGTGGGTCTGGATCTGCTGGAGAGAGCCCACATTGATAAGGGCTATGACCTCCAAAAATGGTGCTATGTGACATACAGAATGGCCTGCCACGCTCCACCTGCTGCTGCCACAGCATCTGCCAACAACTATTTCTCTGTTGGAGTGAAAAGCAGGGAGCTTCTTTTCTTCCTCCTGCCTTTTGATCTTTTGCTCCTGTCTCCTAATGGTAGAACCTAATAGGAAATCAGCTGGCAAGGGAGCCTGGGAAATTCAATTTTCAGAATCATAATTCCAAGTATAAATGGTGTGTAGAAGGGTGAGTGAGGGGCTGAAAGAGAATAGGTAAATAACCAGGATGTCTTGCCAGAAGGAAACAATGATACCAGATTTTTATGAATCCATCCTGAGATATTCTAGGCATATATAAGCAAATGGACATTTGCATATATATGTTCATATATATTTGTGTGTGTGTGTGTGAGTATCTTTTGTGTTTACTACTCTCCAGTGCTTAGAATCCAGTTTATAAATACCAACCCATATTTCTAGTTTATAAATTTACTTTGTAACATGTACGTAGTTAAAAATTTTAACTTGGGGTTGATGTTGATTGTTTTTTAAATTTTGATTACAGTGAATACTAGCTCATCTTCAATATAAACAACCAGACAGTAAAAATTACCAGTTTTTTAAACTCTTACTTAATGAAAGACATGTCTTCCTACCCCATCCACTCAAATCAAGAATCTATAAAAAACTCAGTCCTTAAGGCATAATTTAGAGTTTGTGTAGATTAAGTCCAATCTCTTGAAAACCTCTTGGTTAGTGAGGTTAGATAACTGTTGTTCATACTGATGTTAAAAATGGTGATACTGATGTACTTTAAGATCCTGAAGTGCTTTCTACTTCAACAAACAAACAAGCAAACACTTCAAAAAGTCAGTTTTCCTTAGGATAATATTTTCAGTTAGTCACCTGAATTTGATATACATGATAACTCTCAGTTAAACAGAACAACAGTTCCCAAATGACTTTTCAGTAAATGGGAGCTTAATTTTCTGTTTAAACCATTACTTTTTACTTGACTCTCTCATTTATACCAGGAACGCAGAATCTCTTAATCCAATTTTGTTTGCTCTTTTTTCTTGTCATAAGCGCGGTTACCATTATCCTGTCTTGGTTGTAGGCCTCAGTCATTCTAACCCATATGTTTATATTTTGCCTTGCAGTCCACAAAATTGTGGAATATATTAACAAATGTAGGCTTCATTATCCTTTAGAAAACCTGGTCATGGAAATCTCATACTCGTTTAATAGGATCATATTAAATAATTTTTTGAAGTTTGTGTTCTTCTATTAATTTCTCAACTGCTAAAGCAAATACCATACAATGGCTTGGCTTAAACAATGGGAATTTATTGGCTCATTATTTTTGAGGCTAGGAGAAATCCAAAGTCAAGGCCTCCACAAAGCAATGCTTTCTCCCTAAAGACTGAGGCCTTCTGGGGCTGCCTTCCTGCAATCCTTGGGTTCTTGGCTTTTCTGTCTCAAGGCAATGCACCTGGTGGTGTCTTCTTTTTCTTCTGGGTCCTGTAACTTCCAGTTTCTGGCTGCTTCTTGTGTATTCTCTCTCCATGGCTTTCTCCATAAACCCTTCAGTAATAGGATTAAGACCTATTCTGATTTGGTTGGCCATCTTTAGTAAAATTAACATCTTTAGAAACCCCTTCTTACAAAGGGTACACACCCACAGGAGTGGATTAAGATTAAGAGTGTGTTTTTCTGGGGTACATAACTCCAAGTTACCACAGTACTGAAACTAGAAGTGTGCTTATTTACATAGAATTCACATCCCTTCAGGCATTTAATATTTAGTGAACTATCAGTTTCTTATAAAATAGAAGAATTTTAACCACTTTTTATTATAAAATCTGCCTCCATGGTATTCACCTTATCACCTGGCTCTTTTACACTGATCTGATTGGCAGGTAAAATGATTGTTTGGCATATCCTTAAACATGTGAATGTTTTTATATGGAATATCACTGGATGTTTGTGTGTGATAGTGATAATGGTGGAATAAACTTTCAGAATGATGCTCTTCTAGGTAAAGGGAAAATAGTAATAGCAACCCATAGTTTATTGAGCACTTACTGCATTTCAGGGACTCTTTTAAGTGTTTTTCATATATTAGTAAATTTATTCCTTCCAACAACCCTATGCAATTGGTATCATTGTCTCTATTTTATAGATAAGGAACTGAGGCACAGAAGAGTTAAGGGACTTTTCCTAGCTTACACAGTAAGTAGTAAAGCTAAAGTTTAAGCCCATGCCTCCTTCTACTTAAAAGAAATAATTTTAATATTCTTAATCTAATGAAGGGATTTGAGGAATGTATCAGTCAGAATCCAGACATCATTAAAACTGTATTAAGTAAGTCAACAGAGAGAATGTTATATAGGGAAATAAACAGATAAGAAAGCAAAAAGGAATACTTGAGGTAACATAAAAGTTAATAATCGCAGGAAGCAACCACTAGGTCTGGGCGACCACGAGGAAGAGTTCACAGTTATCAAAAAATCTGGGGGAGACCTCCCAGAACTGGGTCGTAGACCTTTAAGGAGGGGGAACTGCTTAGCTGATGTTGGTTCTTCAAGAGCTTGAGGGAACCTTCTGAGACTGGGCTTCAAACCTTTAAGGAGGGGATGTTGCCCAATTGTGCTGGTATTTCTGGGGGGTATGAAAAGGTAAGTTCTGGTAGCATTGGGAAAAACTAGACTAGAACCACCTGGTTCTAGTTATTGCTGGTAAAGTACTGCCATTGGGGCTGATAGGAGCAGCAACCTAATAGGAAAGAGCAAGACCCTTCTCTCTTCTTCCACTTCCATTATCCCTGTAGAGCCTTCTTAGGTTGTTGGATCTAACAGAAAGCCAGCTAACAAAGGAAAAATATATTATACAGAGCCCTAGCCTCAGCGTCTCAACAAATGCAGAAGGATGGATTTAGAGTTAAGAGGTGACAGCTTAATATCTGGAACAGTGGGGAAACAAATCAGAATAATAATGGTAGGCTTATTTTCTCATTGATTAATCCTGCCCACAAATTACTATGTAAAATGAATATTTGTAAAACTTGAATAAAGAATAATATGAAAATTACAGAAAATTTATGTAGTACCTTAATATTTAAAATGAGAAAAATATTGTTTTGTGACCTATATGGATAAAAGCATTATTAGGAAGTTGTTTAATATCTCTTTTATTCATTTTAGATAAGATGGGAAAAAAACATCACTTTGGGGGAACCACCAGGATTCTTACATTCTTGGTGGTGGTAAGTACCTTGTTTTACTCTGTTTTTACTAAATTGATGATGTATCCCAATAGGCCTGCTCTATACGTGTTTAGGATGCCATCCATGCTTTCCTTTATTTTTTTCCCCATTTTCTAAAACTGTTTTCTGAAAGTTAACACTTTTTTTAAAAGCACAAAATGAGCATTAGTGTTATTTGACTTAAAGATACTACTATTGAGTCAAGCTGAAATTGGGATCATTGTGTTGAATCTCCACATTTAAGTGTGATTCCTTTCTCATCTTGCACTGGGAAATGAGGATGGCACTTTTTCTTGGCTCTCTGATTGTTGTGCTAGCTGGAAAGTTAGCTTTCTGCTGAGTACGCTGGCAAGTTGTCATAATGCCAGACCACTATATAGGTAATTATAAGCACTGGCGTGTCATTCCAGTTCCTTCTTTGAACACTACAAGCCCTCTTAATGGGATGGAGTGGAGGAGAAGCAACTCTCATGTTTAATTGATGTCTTCTGCAATAGGCCAATCCTGTTAAAAAAAAGTAATAGGTATTCAGCAAAAAACTCCCAAAAATGAGAAGGGAAAAGTTTAAAAATAGGCAGGTACTTGAAATAAGTTTATCTTTATTCTCTTGAGATGAAAAATCATATTTATGAGTACAGTTGCCTGATACATGCTCAGCAGATTTTTAACCAGTTGAATGGAAAATTTTTTTTTTTGCTTTGAAGAAGTATCTGTCATACCTTTATATTTTTTATGTTTCTGCCCTATGGTGGTGCTGTCTTTAAGTTTCATTTACTCATGAAGCTTTGAGCATATTTCTTCATGCAAACCTAGTTAAGTTTGTTATTTATTGCATTCATTTGACAAATACTTATGGAGGCACTAAACTAGAGTGAATAATCAGATATCCCTACCCTCTTGCTGATTATAGGAAAACAAATAAAGAAGTAAGCAGTGAAAGAGAAGTAAGTGTTTTAGGGGGAATATGCAGAATACTGTGTAGGCATGGGCCAAACACATTTCACCTGGCATAAGAGAGTCAGGGAAGGCCCATGGGAGGAGCTGGTATCTAGATTAAGGCCTTGGCTAGGTGAAAGAGTTGGCCAGAGAGGCAAGGAAAGAGAATACAGCAGACAAATTACACCATGTGCAAGGACTTGGAGTTGCAAGGCAGAGAGTATGGCAGGTAGGAAGAGTGGAAAGAATTTCAGTACATTGGAAATTGAATGTGAAGCAATAGAGTGATGAGGGATGAGGCTGGGTTGGTAAACTGGGAGTTTGAACTAAAAAAAACAACAACAAAACACTTGAGTTTATAAGCAGGAGAGTAATGCTGTTAACTTACATCTTAATAATAGCACTCTGGTTCATAGAGTGGAGAATGGATTGGACAGGAATAAGCCTGGACCAGCAAAACACTTAGAAGGCTATTGCCATAAGGGATAGAGAATGGTCATTTGAATGGAGGTATAACCAATGGAGAGGAAGAGAAGTGAGAAGATTTGAGGGATGTGAGTCTGAAAATAGAATTGTAAGGATTTGGTGATTGATTAGGTTTGGGAAGTAGATAAAAAGTTCAGTTCCTTAGAAATTCTGAAATTTAAATACATGATATCCAAGTGGCAATACTGAGCAGGCAGCTGGTTTTATGGGTCTGACATTTAAAAGAGCGGGAAATAGGTGAATGGAATTCCACATGAATAGAGAATTGGGCCTAGGATGGAATTCTTGCAACACTAACATTAAACATATGAGGAAGAAGAGGAGGCTTCAAAAGAGACAGGAGTAATAGTTACACAGATAAGAGAAAAGCCAGGAGATAGTGTCACAAAACCAAGTGTAAGGATGTGTTTCTGTACTTCATATATTAGAAGCATTTCCTGCTCCGTGCTTTATACCCTCATCTCCCAGCATCCTATTTAAAAGAAAATGTTATCTTGTGGTGCCATCATACATATAGTCTGTATGTTATTTAACACCATCATCTTTTTAATCTCTAGCCTGAGAGCATGGCTCAGAAGTTTCGTGGTGAATGTCACTACCCTTGGTCAGTTGTGGTTTACTTGTGGATTTCCTTTGTTTGTTTCACATACATATGCCAGGAACAGGTATACTCCTTTGGTTCGGAGTTTTTCCTGTATTTGAAACAACGGTTCATTGTAGTGAAGCACCATCATTGTGCTGTTTTCCTATGGTTTAAGAATGATTTTTTTAATGTATAATATTATAAAAGTCAAATTCTCATTCTATATGGTATGTATTTATATATTTATGGTATCTAGATCCAGACTATAAGTACTTTACCTGTTTCACTTTTACTCCCTTTCTCATGGATTGTATCTGTTCTCATACTGTAGATTATTGATAATAACTGAATACCTTGGCTTTCTGCTTCTGTTAGACTTTACTTTTCTTGGTCTTAGCTATCAGAAGGCGCAGCTCTTAAATCTGCTGTTGCCCTTCCTTTTCTTGTTGTTCAGATTTGGGGGAGCCCTTCTCCATGGCTTTCATATTTGAAGTAATTTAACGTTGGCGATATCAAATAAGCCAAACAAAACTGGGTACATACATATTTTTAGACTATACTTGCTCAATTTAAGTCTAGCATATGTGATATATGTAGGTAAGGAATTTTTGTTGTTTTAAATTTCTTCCCCTAAACTATTAACATACACTTTGAGGTACTGTCTTCCTCTGTATAAATCAGTATTCTTAACAATTTTGAAGCTATGGGGTTCTCTGCGAACTGATGAAAGCTGTGGGACCCTCTCCCAGAAAATGCCCACCCCCGCCCACTCATGTCCTGAGCTTTCCTGACCATTGTGTGTAGCCAGCCCTTACCATGGACCTTGAATTTAGCAGATGCCTGGCCTTTCTATTCCTAACTTCTTGCGGCCATAATCTGAGCTTCATTAGAGAAGACTGTAATAACTGTTGCCCTGCTGACATCGACCAGGAAAGCTGTGGCTGCTGCTGAGGTCCAGATGATTAGGATAATGATTGTCTGCTCACATGGTCAAACAAAGTTTCCCTGTTGCTGGACCAGTTGCAATTTTATGACTTTGTTTCACTTCCATTTTTTTGTATGATATTTGGAAATGGAATTGCCCTGTCATTTCTACACATATTTACATAGTATGAAACTGTGTTGCCGTTATGGAACTCAGTAATAGGAGAGACGAAGAATTAAAAGTATTATAATCAGAGATGAGTACTGGTTATGATTCTCACTTCAGTTTGGGAGAGTTAGCAAAGATTTCACAAAGTGAATCTGAACTAAATTGAAATTTGATTGAAGGAAGGGTGTTTTGAGTGAGGAATAGTTAGTATGAACTCTCAAAAAGAATGATTTTACATTCACAGCATGACAAGTATTTTGGACCAGTTGATCTGTAAGATCAACTATGATGGAAAATATGGCTGGAGACAAGGAGTTAGATGAGGAGTTCGATTGTGACGTCATGGGGTACATCAAGGATTTTAGACTACGGCTCCGAGATTTTAAACATAATTAGATTTGGATTTAACCATGTTTGCTTGGCATCAACATAGAGATGGATTGAAGAGGTTTGAGAACAGAGGCAGAGATTAGTTACAAGGCATTTGTCTTTGTCCCGGTGAATGGTGATGAAGTGTAGACTCTAGATAGTGAAGAATGTGCAGAAAAGTCTGGTGTTGGAGGTACGAGAAGAGGTCCCAGGCTTTAGATTTGGACAGTGAGATGAATGGTGATGCCACTGACTGAGTGAGGGAATGTAGAAAGAGCATCTGGTTTTGGAGAACAGACCAAGAATTTCATCTTGAACAGATTAAATTTTGAGAAGACTTTTTTACATCCAGATAGAGATGCCCAATAGACAGAGATCTGGGTCTGTTTCTCTAAGAAAGGTCCTATAATGGGTTGGACTTATCAGTAGAGGCCATAATACTGTTTATACTGTTCATACTGTTCCTAGATGAAGCTGCCCAGTATTAAAAGTAAGAGCAGGCATGTGGTTGGAACCCTGGGAAGAGCTAAAATTTAAGTGTGGTAGATAAAGAGTCCTCAAAGAAAAGTACTTGAAGAGGAAGGGTAAACGGAAGAGAATAATGTATGGGAACTAGTAAAGGTATTCAAAGCAGAAAGCATCTAACAGCCAAATTCAAATCCTTCAGCAAGTGTTAAGTTTTTTTAAAAAAAAGAAGAATATGTGAAGATTGTCCTGAATTGGAAAGTTAGGTGAACTTTGGTGATCTTGGGAAGGATAGTTACAGTGGAGTAGTGAAAGTGAAATTTAGAAGGCTAGTATAATTCATTTCTACAGCTGGAGGGTAACCAAAGAGACATCTGTAAAAGTTTCAGAATTAACGATAGGACAGGACCTAATAGTTTTGTTTTTAAGAGAGAATAGGCTGAGTATGTATACAGCCTGAGGTGACAGAGCAGTAGAATGGGGGTGGTTGAAGATGAGAGGAGAGTGAGAGCGAGAAGAGCAGCGATTGTGCACAGGGACAAGCGTAATAAAGTACAGGAGGGACGGGAAAGGAAGGGCCTGGAGAGGAGGAGGGGAATTTCTACTTGTAGTATGGGATAGAAGAAAGTATGTGATTTTACTTTCTGTAGCTTTTTTTTACTTGTTTCTAATGTGATTTCCCTAACCATTTCTTTTTTCTTTCCCAGTTTGTCCCATGCCTAGTGTTAACAATATTTCCATGCCCCAGTTCACTACTTTTACCTGGGTTAAATCCTCTTTAAAAACTTAACTTCTTATTTGTACCCTTTATTAAAAGTTCCTAGGGTGGGCCACAGTGGCTCAGCAGGCAGAGTTCTTGCCTGCCATGCCAGAGACCTGAGTTCAATTCCTGGTGCCTGTCCATGCAAAAATAAAAAAAAGTTCCTAACCCTTTCATGAATTCTGGGAATAGAAATGCCAGTAAACTTCTTTCCTCTTTGATTAATGTCCTTTTAAACTTCTGCAATTTAAAAATATAGACTTTAAAATCTTCCAATTAAGATTTTAATGGAAGAAACTATGCCTTGTTTTAAATATATACACACACACGCATATATATACATACACATACTTACCTTTTGAAATAACTTTGGGCCCATGTAGTTATGTCCTGAAATTAAAAATATGTTGTGAAGAAAATAAACTAATAACTAAGATTCTCATGAGAATTTACTTTCTTTCACCTGACTTCAGTTGGAAGTCAGATCCTGCAGTATACTAGCATACTAATTACTTTAGGATCTAATGGATGATATCAGGCATGCCTAAGAATAACCAGATGCCTGTATGAGAACAATGGCTTTGGAGTCAATTGGCTCACTGGAATGGTATGATATTTATGGTCAGCTGACTGGTCAAACTCATCTTTAATGTCTTTTCTATAGTAGGCTTTGGATAACTAATTATTTATTTGAATTGAGTTAAACTATGCAATGATATATGACAAGTATAGGAGACAACTAGGATAGAAGGAGGCGTATAATTGGGGAGGATGGAAGAAAGAGGTTGGCAAGAGAGAAAACAAACAACAGAGGTGGTCAGGTTACAGAGAAAATACAAATGTAGCTTGGGAGATGAGGAAAGAAATATGGAATACCAAGGAAAATGTTGAGTTGGTGGGGAGAATATATTGAAGAAATATAAGATTCTTCTATAGAATGAAAGTATTAGAAAGAAAAGAAAGGGAAATTTTACTCAGTTAACAAGAAAACTTTTTTCTGGCCTTTAAACTTCTTTTAAAAGTACTTTTATGTATATCTTCTCTGCGTATTTGTACAATAGATAGGTATTATTTTTTTCTATTTTTGCATGAGGAAACTAAGGAGCAAAGCTGCTTGTTCAAGGTCAACTTCAGTATTAGAACTGAAGTTTCCTGAATTGTAACTCAGTGCTCATCCCAGTAACACAGTTTCTTAAACACAAAGCTGAGTGCAGTGGCCCATTATTAATTAGAAATTAACAACATTTCCCTTTTTGAGCATGTCAGGTGGCTAATTACAAGCAGTTGATATAAATGGGAATCAGAAAAGTTGTCTCTTCTAAGTCCCGTATATTGAGGAATCCCTAGGTCACTGGCAGCTGTGTAGAGGGGGAGGGGATGGTTTCCGCAGGGTACTTAAGAAATGAGTTGGAGTATGTGGTCAAAGGTAGGATAAGAAAGGGCTGGTTTGTCTTGGACAGGTATCTACCACGCTCCTATAATGGCTGGTGTTGCTCAGATAGCATAAAACTGCCCATAATCAGAAGAAGGAGGCTTGAAATATAAACGATTAATACTATACTCACACAAGAGGCAAAATAATATAATAATAAAAATGTTTAAATTCAGATTTGCTTCTAACTTTGTGACCTTAGGCAAGTTATATTTGACCTCTAAACTTCGATTCCCTCATATATAAAATGGAGATAATGTAGGAGGATTAAATGATGAATATATGATATTTTGTATATGCTTGAATTAAGTACATGCTTAATAAATGCTAGCTATTTTGTTGACACTTTAAAATACAAATTTATTGCTAATCTAGAATTCCTGTGGGAATTTTATGACTGGGGCAAAATTTAATGGTTGCATATTAAAAAGTATTAAGTAATGCTAAGAAATAATACAAGTACATGGAAATCAGAGTTCTTAGGTGAAGAGCAGGTCTATGTATATTTCATGTAAAACTTTTGGTCTTACGAAAGAATAGTTTTCTTCAGTAAGGATTATGAGTAACTAACATTCATTATGTATTTTTGTGCCAGTGAAAGAGAAATGACCTTCTTAGTTATTAAGATTTGAATTTAAAATAACATAGCTTGTTCCTTAGAAAAATTGTTTTCCATGGGATTTGTCTTTAATTTTTATTTTCAGGTAGTCCAGATCTGGCCAGTGGCATAAATGCTATATTATTATGCTAGCATTCTATCTTCTGGTACACATCTGGCATGTTTATTCATCTTTGTAGACTGTTCCTACAGCAGTTTTACTTTCTGTATTCCCTTGAGATATTAGCAGCTAGCTCAGTCATTTCTACTTATACCCTCAGGAAGAGAAGGGAAAATAGTGTTTGAGTAAGGAGCCTCAGTTTTGGAATCCTGAGGTTTCCCCTGATTTATGTCTGGAAAGCACTTAATAAATAATGATACATTCAAGACCGAAGTCTTTAATATTTTGTATGTTTTGCTTTACTGTAGTTAGTGTCTATCTTCTTCATCTGTAAGATACAAATTTTCACTTGTTTCTATCAGGAATAAAGAGACTGTGTAAATCTATAGCCTATTCATAATGATGAGTCCCCTATATTTCAGAGATAATAATTTTGTTTCATTTTTAGTAGATGGAAGGGACTAGAGGAATTGAGAAGCTCCTCAGTCACCAGCATTTCAGATTGTAGAGAGAGGAAAGCTGTTTCTATGGAGGTCCAGAATTTCATGCCCCTGGCTTCATGAGAATCAAGGAACCAGTTCAGTGGGTCATTAGAGTATCTTAATAATGTAGATCAATAAAATCCCTCCATCTTAGGACAAATCAAGTACTGTTATGAACCTTACCTACTAAATAGCCTAATTCTTCCTCTAACAGATCAGTCTACATTTTCATATGATTATTTTCACATTGTTATTATATCAACCAAAAGCATTTGCCAAGAACATTTGTGAAATTTTAATGGTGTATGAGGTATAATGTCTACATAGACATGTCCTTAGTTGCTTCAGGAAATTGAGAAATATTTCATGATTAAACTCATTACTAATTGTGGATTCATAGTCACATATGTGCCATGATTTATATATCCTTTTTTAATTGTGCCATACCTGGTACAGCATATTGCATGTACTAGGTATTTAATACATATTTGAAATATTATTGGAAGAAAGTCATGGTTTTAATTTTTTTAATTCATGAAGCATTTGTAGAACCCTTCTGATTTACCCTTCATATTTTCTAAATTAGAAAGCAGGACTAGAAAAGTTAAGTGATTTCTCTACTATTCAGGAAAGTTACACTTGGATAATTGCAAAATGTGGACTAGAGTCATGTGTGTCCTGACCCTTAGTGCAACTTTTTTCATTGTTATGGTATGGCCAATTGTTCTAAAACATTAGCATGTGTTTTAGTTTGCTAATGCTGCTGGAATGCAATGTACCAGAAACAGGTTGGCCTCTATAAACAGAATTTATTAAGTCACTTCTTTACAGTTCTAAGGCCATAAAAATGTCCAAACTAAGGAATCCAGGTAAAGATACCTTGACTCAAGAAAGGCCAATAGCGTCCAGAACACTTCTGTCAGCTGGGAAGGCATGTGGCTGCTGGTCCTTTGACTACTGGTTTCAAACAACTTCCCCAGCGGCACCTTCTTTCTGCATCTCCAAACATCTCTGGCTATGTCAGCTTTGAGGTTTTTCCAGAATGGTCCCTCTTAAGGGTACCATTAGCTGATTAAGACCCACCTTGAATGGGTAGAGATACATCTCCATGAAACCCACCTAACCAAAAGGTCACATACAACTGGGTGGATCACATCTCCATGGAAACAACTTAATCAGAAGGCCCTACCCTAAACAATAGGTCTGCCCCACATGATTGGATTTTGGGGAAAACATAGCTTTCTGGAGTACATAAAAGTTTCAAACCAGCACAGCATGGCTCATAAAACTAGGACAAAACATGGATTGAGTTTTCTAGAAAGATATCTTTCCCATGTGTAATCACTTCTTAGGGGTAAGAAAATAGAGAGGCTAATAAAATCACTTGTGAACATATGAATATCATAGCACTAAAATAAATTTTCCACATTTGATTTTTACAATTAATTTGATACTTTAAATTTATTGATAAATTTTGTTCTGGTTTGCTAGCTGCTGGAATGCAATATACCAGAAACAGAATGATTTTAAAAAGGGGAATTTATTAAGTTGCTAGTATAAAGTTCTAAGGCCAAGATAATGTCCCAATTAAAGCAAGTCTATAGAAATGTCCAATCTAAGGCATCCAGGGCAAGATACCTTGGTTCAAGAAGGCTGGTGATATTCAGGGTTTCTCTCTTGGCTGGAAGGGCACATGGTGAAGTCTGCTAGCTTTCTCTCCTGGCTTCCTTTCATGAAGCTCTCTGGGTGGCATTTTCCTTCTTCATCTGCCAAGGTCGCTGGCTGGTGGACTCGGCTTCTTGTGGCTATATTGTTCTGCTCTGCTCTCTCTGAATCTCTTTCATTCTCCAAAATGTTCCCTCTTGTATAGGACTTCAGAAACTAATCAAGACCCGCCCAAATGGTTGGAGACGTGTCATCACCTAATCCAGCATAACAACCACTCTTGATTAAACCACTTCTCCAGGGAGATGATCTGATTACAGTTTCAAACATACAGTATTGAATAGGGATTATTCTGCCTTTACGAAATGGGATTTTGATTAAAACATGGCTTTTCTAGGGTCCATACATCCTTTCAAAGCAGCACACTTTTCTTAGATTATTGTGGACTTAATTATGAATCTGTTCTGTCTGAATTTTTAAATTCGATATTTGTCCTACTTCTTATACTATTCTTTAACCTGTCCTTACCATCTCATAACTTTCTGTTGGCCTCCTCAACTATATGATCTTTGAAGGGCAGAATAGTTTTTGAGTTTATAGAAAGGAGTTCATACTTGTCTCAGTTACTATTAAAATGGGACTTAGAACAAGACTGGCCATCGATCAATTTCTTTTAAAAGATATATTTCTTTACCTTTTGTGTCAGTCACAGTTCTCTAGGGAAACAGAACTGACAAATATTTGTAAATGTTACTAGATTTTTATAAAAATTGTCTCGCATGATTATGGAGATGTACGAGTTCAAATTCCATAGGGCAGGCCATAAGCTGGGAACTCTGATGAAGGTTTTTGAACCAGTCCCACAGGATAAGCTAAGCTGGCTGGCTCAAGTAGAGATGGGAATTCTCTCTTCTGATTGCTGAAATCATCACTTTTTTTAAAGCCTTCAGCTGATTGGATGAAACTTCTGTTATTGCTGAAGGCAGTCTTCTCAGTTTGTAGCTATAATCAGCCATAGATATAATCAACTTATTGCTGACTGATGTCCATGAAAAGTCCTCCTGGTAACAATCAGGTCAGTGCTTGCATGACCAGGCTCAAAGTGGCCATGAGGCAGTCTTAACTGCCAGTTCAATGGAGTTATTGTATCTTTCTGGTAGAAGCACTCTCCCTTTGGAACTAAGACCTGTAGACCAGCAAAGCTTAAGGTTGCAGGGACAGGAAGCAAAATTTTTTTCTAATGGATGCTAGGGGTAATAGTGAGTGGTGCCACTTCTGTTTCTATTCCTTGATTCCTGAACCTGTGAATCCTGCCTACGGGAGAAACAGCACCATAGTGGATGCTGATTTAGAGCTTAAACAGCCTCCTGGAGAGTATTGCCCCAGCCCTGTAACATTTTGCCACCTAGTTAGTACTGTAATTGTCTTTTTCTTTTTTGGTGGGGGAGAAACTGTATGGGCTGGGTATCAAACCCAGGTCTCCAGCATGGCAGGCAAGCATTCTACCACTGAACCACCTGTACACACTTTGTAATTGAGTCTTCAAAAGGTCATTCCACTGTTCTATGAATCCTGCTGCTTCAGGATGATGAGGAAGGAACATGATGAGGCTAGTGAATTCCATGAGTCTGTGCAGTGGGTTCCTTGAACAGAACCAATGCTTGGAATACCATGACTGTGGATAAAGCATTCTGTAAGTCCATGGATGGTAATTTTGGAAGAAACACTGCATGCAGAGAAGGCAAACCCATATCCTTAGTATGTGTTTATTCCTATTTGAACAAAATGCTGCCCCTTCCAGGTTGGAAGTGGTCAAATGTATTTAACCTGCCACAAGGTAGCAGGCTGATCACCTCGCAGAATGCTCCCATATCAGGGATTGAGTGTAGGTCTCTCTGTTGGCAATCTGGACACTTAGCAGTGGCTATAGCCAGGTCGACCTTGGTGAATGGAAGTCCATGTTGCTCAGCCCATGTATAACCTCCATCCCTACTAACATGGCCACTTTGTTCATGAGCCCACTGGGCAATGGGAGGAGTTCCCAGGGAAAGGCAGACAGTAGCCACAGAATAGGTCATCTTATCTACTTGATTATTAAAATTTTCCTCTGCTGAAGTCGCTGTCGTGAACATTCATAGGGGACATAAATATCTTCATGTTTTTGTCTGCTCAGAAAAGCCTGTCCATATAACTCTTCCCCAAATCTTTTTATCACCACTTCTCCAATCACGTTCTTAGCAAGTCCATGACAGTCCAGCCAAACCATTGGCAACAGCCCATGAATCAGCATACAAATGCACCTTTGGCCATTTCTCCTTCCAAGCATAGTGAACAACCATGTATACTGTTTCACATTCCACTCCCTGGGAGGATTTTCCTTCACTACTGTCCTTCAGTGATGTCCCAGAAAGGGGCTGCAGTAGTACAGCTGTTCACTTTAGGGACTTGCTGTATATCATGCAGAACCATCTGCAAGTTTCTCTTCCTTAGTCAACTGATTGTAAGGAACTCCCCAAGTGGACATAGCTATGGGCTGAGAAAGAAAAGATACTGTGGTAGGAGTGGGGACAGTGGGCATTTGGACTACTTCTTCATGTAATTTACTTGTGCCTTCAGGACCTGTTCGAGACTGCGTTGTTTATACTGCTTCCATTTTATGATGGAGTATTGCTGTCCACCCCCAACTTTATGGCTTGATGGGTCAGACAACACCCAGTTCTTGATAGACAACTCAGGCCTCATGGTATATGTGATCCATGGTTGAGCATTCGGTCTCTGCCAATGTCCAGTAGCAGACCAAAAGCTGTTTTTCGAAAGAGGAGTATTTATTTGTAGAGGATGACAAGACTTTGTTCCAAAATCCTTAGTGTCTTTATTGTGATTCTCCTATAGGAGTCTGCCATAGGCTCCATCTCTACTTGCCACGGAAACTTTTGGCACCATGAGGTCTGTTAGATCCTATGGCCCAAGTGGCAGAGCAGCTTACAGCTCTTGTTCTGGTCCCCACTCAAAACCAGCAGCTTTTCGGTTCACTTAATAAATGGGCTAGAATCGCACGCTCAAATGAAGAATATGTTGTTCCCCAAATCCAAAAAGGCCAGCTAGATGTTATACCTGTTTTTGTTGTAAAGGTGCCAGATGCCACAGCTTTTCCTTCTCCCTAGAAGGGATATCTTGACATGCCCCACACAACTAGGCACCTTGAAATTTCACTGAGGTGAAAAGCCATTGTATTTTTGTTGTATTTATTTCCCATCCTGTGACATGAAAAATGCCTTACCAATAACTCTAGAGTATTTGGTACTTCTAGCTCACTAGTTCTGTATTATGGACTATTGTGATGTTTTGTGCGAAGGAGAAATGATCAAAGTCCCTGCAGGCTAGGTTATGACATAGGGCTGGAGAGGTAGGCAGTGAAGGTATATTGCTGGCTGAAAACAAACTTTCTGGTGGTCTTTACTAACAGCAATTGAGACAAAAAAAGCATTTACCAGATCAATAAATGAATACCAGTTACCAGGGGATGTATTGATTTGCTCAGGCAATGATATTCTGGAACAGCAGCTGCAGTAGGAGTTACCACCTGGTTAAGTTTATGATAATTCACTGTCATCCTCCAAGATCCATCTGCTTTTTGCACAGGCCAAACAGGAGAGTTGAAGAATAATGTGGTATGGTAATCACCACACGTGCATCCTTCAAGTCCTTGATGGTGGCACTAATCTCTGCAGTCCATCCACAATTCATTGTTGCTTTTGATTTACTATTTTGCTACATGTAGGGGCAGTTCTAGTGGCTTCCACTTATCCTTTCCTATCATAATAGCCCTCACTCAAAAAAGTTAGGGTACCAGTGTGGGGACTCTGCCAATTGCTGAGTATGTCTCCTTCAATTAGGCATTCTAGAACTGGGGAAATAATTACAGAATGGGTCTGGGGACCTGCTGGATCCACTGTGAGATGGACCTAAGCTAAAATTCCATCAATCACCTTACCTCCATAATCCTCTACTCTGACTGCTGGACCACAGTGATGTTTTGGGTCTCCTGGAATTAATATCACTTCTGAGACAGTATCTAAAAATTCCTGAAATGTCTGATCGTTTTCTTTCCCCCAGTGTACAGTTACCCTGGTAATAGGCCATAGGTCTCTTTCGGGAAGGCTGGGAAGAAAACTAACAATATAAATTTTTGGCAGTGTAATGGTGTCCTTTGCCAAGCCTTCCCTTCATTCAAGGGGCTCTGGGTCTGTAAACTGTCTCAAGTCTATGAATTGATTAAGGGGCAGTGACATTCTGTTTTTGTAGTTCAAGTTGGATTTTTGTTCACTTGATCTAGAACACTTCTTTTACAGATCAAGCAAGAATTTAGTAGATTGCCCATCTATTATACCTAGATCTAAGTATAATAGATGGGCAATCTATTAAATTACATAGGTACCCCCATGATCTACTGTCCAGTGCCGTAGGTCTCTTCAAGTCAGATTGCTGCTTTGAGTTTCTGTTCATTATGATAGTCAGGCCACTTTGTCTTTGTCGATTTGGTGCTGCCACTAGGCACCTGGCACCCCAGGATCCGATCATCCCCATTGTGTTTAAGGATCCAAGTTTAGTGACAGTAATTCTCACAATCATATCTGACCTACAGAGGAGAGTGACCACAGAGCTAGTCAGGGAAAATTGAGTTAATCTTACAAATTTAATTCTCTCAGACCTTCTGAAAAGTTTGTCTTCTGGACTTTCCTGGAGTAAGCAGGTCTTACATGATAAATCCACTGTAACATTCCAGTGTCTCTAAGCCTTGGGGATTTTTTATCTTCATTATACCTGAGAAGTTCTGGAATTTCGAACTCAGGTAATATAGGCCACCTTTTGGTCACTGTTTCAGCCAGCCACCGGAACAAACTGTAAGAACCTTTTCTAACCCCTCAAGCTATAACCCTGAATCTATATTCTCTGCTTAGTTGACGCATATCAATAAATTCACCCAGATTCAACTTTATATTCTTTCCCCCATTGTCCCACACCATTTCCACACCTATTTCCATGATTTCTCTCTATATAAATTGGAAAAATCATACAGTTCTTATGGAGTATAGTACATCTCCTCATGGGTCACATTTTGTACTTTTGGGGCCTGTTGGAACTTCAGTCTAGTTATAGTTGTGGAAGTATAAGAGGGGTGGTGGGGGTGGGTCACAAGACGAATTAGAGGTGTCTTGCAAGCTCACTATCTCAGAGCATTCCATTTGTAGTTTCATCTAGTGAAAGAGCATTAATCTCTTCAGACAGAGGAGTGAGAGCTGTTTGCTCAGGGGAGGTGGTTACAAGTTTATGAGGCATAGTAGGATTAATCTCATCAGGTGGAGGTTGGAAGGCAGATTCCTCAGGGCAGACTGGAGGTCTGGAGGCTGGTACTTTAGGGAAATCTGGAGGCTGGGTGGCTGGTTCCTCAGGGCAGACTATTACGGGTTTATCTGGCTAAGACAAAGCAGAATTTAGGGTTTCAGTGTCCCCATAGCCATTGTTATCAATCCATATGTCTGCATTCCAGTTTTCAGGATCCCATTCCTTTTCCAATCAATGCCCTCACTTTAACAGCAGACACCCTGTAACGTTGGGGATTGAGTTTATGTTGTAATTCAGCCACTGGCACAATGAGACTCTGGGTCTGGTTTTCAGAAATCTCAAGACTGTGGCTATGTGAAAGAAGATATTCTTTCAGGACACACCTTAAAACTTTCATGTTCTTTATGCAGTGTTTAGTTTCAAATTTGAAGCCTTAACTTTATCCCTTTTATAACTGTATACCGCACCTTTAGGAACAACCAGTCAACATTATTATTATACCTTTTAATTCCACAAAACTCTGTTATGGTGACAAAAACACTTTCATCCAGAGCCTTGCCTCTTGTAAGATTTGAATAGCTGGATCTGGTAGTGATATTTTGCATATTTTTATTGCCAACTCACACCATAGACTATCAATACCATCTTAATTATTGGAAATGAAATCATTAGTGTCTTTGAATCTAATCAGATTTGAATAACCAATTCCCAAAACCCTGGAACCAATTCAGAAATCTCATCCTTAAGATTCATCCTTAAGATTCTTTTTTTTTTTTTTGCAAATTTGCATATGGGCAGGAGGCACCAGGGATCGAACTCCAGACCTCCAGCATGGCAGGTCGGAGCTCTGCCTGCTGAGCCATGGCAGCCGCCCTTCCTTAAGATTCTTTTTCTCAAGAACTACTCCCGGTACCAAAACTGTATTAGTTACAGTTCTCCAGGGAACAGAACTGACAGGAGATATATGTAAATAGTATTAGATTTTTATAAGGTAGTCTCACGCAACAGTGGGAATGTGTAAGATCAAATTCCACAGGGCAGGCCACAAGCTGGGAACTCAGATGAAGTTTTTGATGCCTTTCCCCATGAGAAGCTGGCTGACTCAAATAGAGATGGAAATTCTCTCTTCTGACTGTTGAAATCCTCACTTCTTTTAAAGCCTTCAAATGATTGGGTGAGATTTCTGTCTTTGTTAAAGGCAATCTCCTCAGTTGATTGTAGATGTAATCAGAGATTGAAGTCCATGAAATGTCCTCAGAGTAACAGTCAGGCCAGTACTTGCTTATCAAACAACTGGACACCCAAACTGGACCAAGTGGATATATGAACTTAACCATCATACCTTTATTAAAGGAGATCATGTATAGGTAAAATAGGATTCTCAAGAATACCATATATAGAGTTATCCTATTTCAGTATAACTTATTATCCCTAAGCTTGATCTTGTAAACTTTTGCTCCTCTACTAAATCCATAAAAGCAAACTTACAAACAAAAGTTTAACAGTATTAATATTCTAAGATGAACATTTAACTTAATTGGGTATAAGTAACTGTATCTAATATTTATTTAATAACTTTTAGGGCATACTCCAACTATAAATTATATTTTCCCAGTGTGTGTTACAAGATAACCTTTTAAAAGTAATATTTTCAGCAGAGGTCTTATGATACTTGCAAGGAAATTTAAAAAAAGAAGAAATATTAAGCTGTTTATCATAATATTGCATATAATACTCTGTGATTAAAGTAAATAAATATAATTTAAAGCCTGCATTACAAAATTATGGTTTCAAGAACTTTGAAGTTCCTTGTGAACATGAAAATAAAAGTGATTGCAGTATATTATAACTCATAACATACCTGATTCAGCTGAAGAAATTTTTGTATCCTTTGTATAGCCCTGGATCTTAGACTTTTTGGCTCTTAACCCAATAGGGGTTGTAGGGAGGCCTAGTGCAAATTTAACTGCTTTTACCCTTCTAAAAATTTGTAATTTACTTATGTTATTTTTGCCTTCATGGATTTTTTTTTGTATTTTTTGCAGATTGTAGAGATTTAAAGGGAAATGGTACCAATTTTCAATCTTCCATGTTTTTCGTCTTTGAGGATAATCTTACTGAATTAACTGAGACCTTTGTGTTGTAGGGCCTATAGCATATTTTCTCCTAGATGAAGATGAGAGAGAGGGGAGAGAGAAAGAAAGGGACGGACTAAGTTTTTGAAGGCCTAGTTCAAATGTACCAAATTTTATTGTACCGTTATTACCTGTGCCCTCAACCCAATATCCTGTCTTAACAATATATGTATTTTAAGCTAATTGTAATTTTAAGCAAGCTTATTACAGTATTGATATTATTAACAATATGCTTACTGTATGTCAGGCCCTGTTCTTCTATTATGTAGTTTAATCTTCTCAGCAACCCTTTTTATAGAGGATGATATTGTTTCCTATCAGTTTAAGTATAACTTGTTCAAGGGTTCCCACAACTAGTAATTAACAGAGCTGGCTTCTCTCTCAGATACGTCCTACGTCAAAACCTATGTTCTTAACCACTTGGCTTGTCCTATCTTTCACTTCTAAAGAGTGGAGAATGTGTTTAAAAAATAATTCTGTTGATCATTATAATTGCTTTTAATCTAGCGAATACTTTTAGAGGTTTGTTTTCCTGGCTTTTGTATTCTTTGCCATCATGTTATTAGTTTGACAGGTGGAAACGTGACCACAGTCATGTGTTTTACAAGCAGTATAAGTTTTTGTTCCCAACCAGTTCCACTTTGCCTCAGCTTCCCATTTTTCTTGAATAGAAGAAAAAAAAAGAAGAATTTTTAAAATTTTCAAAATTGCTAACTATTTTGGTAATTGTAGGGGAAATGCAGGAGGACATTTTAAGAAAAATATATTTATTTGACATGTGTGCTTTAATGGACAGGGTATTGGCCTGGGAATTGAACAAAATTATCTTGAAAAGTTAATGAATTACTTAATTCCTTAATGATTAAGTTAGAATATTTTTTACTGTTTTGTATTTTTCATAAGATAATTAAATTTAGAAAAATTTAAATTTTTCTAAAAAATATTTGTCCTGGAGAAGAAAACACATTTTTTATAAAGAATAATATATCATGCTCGCTTCGGCAGCACATATACTAAAATTGGAATGATACAGAGAAGATTAGCATGGCCCCTGCACAAGAATGACACGCAAATTCGTGAAGCGTTACATATTTTTTTAAAAGAAAAAAAAAAGGAAGAATAATATATCCCTTCTAGTTTTGAATTTGTGATTTTTCATATTGGCATTATATGACTTTTTAAATGTTATTTTAATTACTTTTTAGTGTATTTTGGGATCTCTACTGTGCAGCTCCAGAAAGACGGGAAACATGTGAACATTCAAGTGAAGCAAAAGCCTTCCATGATTATGTAAGTTATATGTAATTTTACCAAGTTATATTGTCAGTTTTCTTTTTAAACTACTGGTCTTGAAAACCCATTGGTGCATCTATTCTTTTTCTTTGGTACTTCAGAAACTGTTGGTTCTTTGTTTCTTGAAAATAATAGGGTCGTAACTTTGAAGTAAAGTATAAATGGGTGCTTGATTCTTATTGAAGGAGAGTAGTCCTAACTCCAAGCTATTAAAGGTATTTATCTTTAAGCATGTCTGATTTGCAAAATTTCAGGTTTATAAAAATTAAGTAGTAATTCCTTATTTTGCAAAAAGATTCATCATAAAATTTCTGAAAATGATAAGCTCCTCTTTTGCACATTTTTAAAATATCAATTTAAAAAAATTATAAATATTCATTTCTTCTCCTTTTGAAATTTTTGTTTACATATTATATGACTAAATATCTCCTCCTCTGAATTTAGCTGTACAATAAAATGTACCTTAAAGGAAAAGACTAGGCAAAAGAGCAGAAATATCGGTGCAAAAATAAAAATGTGAATTTTACGAAAGAATTCTTAATAGTTTGCTAGGTGATACACATTTGGTGTTCTTCAGAAGAATGGCAAACCTGGTTTTAGAGAGCTGATAGCATCAGAAAGAATTATTTTTTAAAAAAGAAAAAAAAACAAGGAAGATTTTCTTTAGGAAATAATTGCAGATAAGAATGAAGAAACACTACTATAAAGAGACTGGGAAACATTCTATATTTTTAAACTTGACCGCAATGGAGGGCAGATTGAGTTGGGAATGGAAGAAATCTAGTTTCCTGGGTTGTGAGGAAGTGGAATTAGAGCTGGAGCCTGAGGAAATATCTAATAGTAGGAACCCAGAACATATCCAGGAGGATACTTGTCTAGTTGGTAGAGGGAAGCATCATTCTGAATAAATAATCTCATTAACCAGAGCCAGGGTTCAAAAGTGAAAAAACCTTGTTCTTCTAAAGGAAATACTTAATTTGTAGACTGAAGAGTAGAAATGGCCAGATGAATTATAACCTTAAAAATAGCTCAAGGAAGAGTATGACTTAAGAGAAGCAAATCCATGGGCACCTGGGAGGGACTGTGCAATACTTTAAACTTGTGCTAACTTCATTAAAGTAAGAGAATATGTAATTACCTTGTCTGATATTGATTGAACTCATAAAGGTTGATGTGTACTAAACATAGTTTTTGG
This sequence comes from Myrmecophaga tridactyla, assembly GCA_004026745.1. Classification (NCBI taxonomy): domain Eukaryota; kingdom Metazoa; phylum Chordata; class Mammalia; order Pilosa; family Myrmecophagidae; genus Myrmecophaga; species Myrmecophaga tridactyla. The sequence goes on from PVIY010028155.1 coordinate 26,023, forward strand.
GGACAAGGTGAACAAAAGGGATGCTACTGCACATAAAGAAAAACTAGAGAAAAGGAAGGGCCCAGGACACAGTTTTTAGGTGAACAATCTCTTCTTTCTTTTTAACCTCTGGGTAATGGCAGAAAGTAAAGCAGAGATCCATAAAGAGTATAAGGAATCTAACTAGAGTGAGGTACCCCATCTCAGCCATCTGTTTTATCAAGAGAGATGTATCTAGATTTGGCCTGCCAAACTTGAGCAAGTTTTTAAAATAACCACTAATTTTGACAAAAGGATGGCATTGGATGGTGCCAGTATTCTACTCCTGAAGAAGGTACACTATTTGCAAATCTACATTATATGAAATTAATTATATAAATAATTTTTGAAATTTCATGTGTGGAAAGGTGTATTTTACTGTTTGCTATGGAGACCTTATGGGAAATAGTGAACTAATTAAGCAGCTCTTTTCAGAAGCATTAGACAATTCATTATTGTTGTCATCATTGTCATCATCTTGCACTCGTAAAGCACTTTCAAAATTTCAGAGAACACATTCCATTTATTAGCTTTAGGATCCCATTTAAATATTTCAAAGTTTTTGAAAATGACCATTGGCCAGAGGTTGAAATGATATTAGAGGAAACTGTAAAAGAAGATCAATACTTCAGCATGTAATTTGGTCCTAAGAACATGTAGTTTAGAAAATATTTTTCATTTCATTCAGAATTTGGATTTTAGCAGACATTTAATTTTATCTTACATATTGGTTTTAAGAGGTTTGAATCATCCTCAAATGACATTTTTATTACATCCTCAAATCAGTTTCTTTTCAGTGAAAATACAGCCACAATTTTCTTTTGAAATTGAGGTTGATGAAAAGATAGAACTTGACTTATGTAATTTTATTTTACAGTTGTATTTTAGAAATCCATTTGTTTTTTAATAGTACAATTTTATAGTAATTATATGAATATCATAGCCTGAATTCTTGTTAGTAGACAATATCTGAAATGATCAACATATAGATAATGAGGTTTAACAAATAGATAATGAGGTTTTAAAGACTTGGGATAAAAAATAGGAACTATAGAAACAGACAATAAGATTTTGGTAAGAGTCTAGAATGTACATTGCTGTATTAAAGGTCATTACAGAATCATTTCTATGATGGTAATTAATATATATACATACTAATTTTCATGATAGTTCTTAAGGAAGCATTATGAACAATATTTTCTTCACTAGCTGCATCTTTTGAAAAAAAAATTACTCTGGTATGTTAAAAAGTGTCTTGCTATATTATAGTCATCCCTTATAAGATTGAAAGGATAATGAAAGATAAACTAGTTGGTTTAAGAAACAGTGGAGGCATGAGATAAGTAATGTATAATCCTTTTAATTAAAAAATAGTCTAACTTGTTAAAAGTGATTATCTTTTTATATTGAGATTATGTATGATTATGATTTTTGCCTACATTTGAATGTTTTCCAAATATCTATAAATAATTTTAATTTATATTCATAAAAGTTATGTTTAAAAAGATGAAATTGTACCTTTAATGAGTTCTGCTCTCTTCTAAAATTAGAACCTGAAAAACCTAGTAAAATGAAACTTAAATTTGAGGATGGCCATATGTTTTCATATCTCCATGTTACATACATAAGCATTTATCATCAAAGATTTTTTTTTTATATGAACATGTTAAGAAGAGATCGATAAACTGAGTAAATATAATTTGGATCATACTATGATTTTTAGTAAACTGTTGTTCTGTAATTATTGTTTGGCTTCTTAAATTTTTAAATTTGTTTTCTGATCATTTATTTCCCTGTTTAGAATACAGATTTTTGTCACTTTATGATTTTGTCTGCCAAATGATTATAGATGCAGTGTTAATTAATATCCTTTTTCCTGGAAAAATCCCTCTGGCCATACTTATTGTGAGAAAAAAAGAGAATATGCTTCAGATGAGTAAAACCTTGATCTTCTTGCATTTATATTTTAAAATATGTGAACTTAAATATTTAGCATCTGTATGCAATGTAAATGTAAAATAAAATTTAAAAATCAGTAGTAAAGACTGTATAGGGATGAACTTTTGGATGTCAAAATTATAAAAGCCTCAAGAGGTATGATTACTGTATAAGTTAGGGTAATGGTTCTTGATAGGAATGAGAAGGGTTTATGATTGGGGTGGGGCTCATGGCACGGGCTTCTGGAGTAGGTGACAAAGTTCTCTTTTTTTCAATCTGGGTATTAATTATAGGGGTATTTGCTTTATAATATTTCATAGTGTCATACATTTATCTTGCATGGTTTTCTAGATCTGTTTTAATTTTACAATAACAAGATTAAAAAACACAATTAAAATAATTAACTTTAGAAAAAGAATAGGCACAGTAGTTTATAATGTTTTTGTGGGCATTGCTAGATTTGATCCTGAGAACTGGTAACAGAAAATCTAGGGATGATCCCCATTTCAGGGTCTGTTCCCTCTCTGTTGTGACAGATGCTATGAAGTACATATACCTGTTGATTTTCTAGAAGAAATGGGAAAATAAGATCCAGGGATGCTGGAAGGAAATTTAATATTTAGGAATTTATTTTATATGAGATTCTATAGAGATTTTACTATAGAATGATTGTATTGATTCATTGCTAGGAGAGATCTAGCATGGCCCTGATATTTTATCCTGAGTTGAAGCCAGGTTCATCTGAGTCATAACATTTTAATTATTACATATTATTATCATATCATCATTAAAAAGTAAGCTGTCATCTCAAGTAACTAAAAATAATACCTACTAACCTGTAAAGTTTATTGTGCTAGCTTTTATTTTCTCCCTATTATGTGTTTTTATTTTGCTCTGAAATGAAAGCAATGCTTTAACTGGACTGAATGTTTTTCAAATTTTTTTTTCCTGCTACAACTTGACATAAAATTGCTTTCTCAGTGTATTTTTGTTTCATTCATTTCCAAAATATTTAGAAAATTTATCAATTTGTACTATGAAACTTTTAAAGAAAAAGAAGTATAGGCCCCACCCTAATCAAACGGTGGAGTGAGATGCTTCAGGGTTTGGGTCCCCCACAAAAACTTTGAACAGCTTCCAAGAACTGGCGAAACATCTTCCAAAAAGCTTCAGAAGACATTTAAAGGACTGCAGTAACAAAGCAAGTGCCGAATCAAAAAAAAGACCGCTTAAAAGTGGTAGGTTCTTGTGGCACCCTGGCTGGCCCTTCCTTATCACCTCATGGCTTTGTGCAGAGCTGACCCTCGCTCCCAGTGTAGATCCCTGGTCCAAATCCAAAGGGAGCTGAGTAACCCTCCTGTACACAATGGGAGCGTGAACATCTGGCCCATTCTGTCTGGTGAGGGCCTGAGGGCCTCGCAGTCCCAGAACTTGCCCTGGGTGTAGAAGGCAGCTCATAGAGCTCTCCAAAGAATGCTGTGGGAGAGCAGTCAAGTCGTACTGCCTGGAGCAAAGGATTGCTGGCTGTAAGACATATAAAGCAATGTCTGGGACCCTGAGGAAGGTGTTTCCTAGGGAAGAGGGAGCATTCGTGTCCATGTAAGTGGGAATTCCTGGGGCCATGCATCCATGCCCAAGAATAGAAGCTTGTGCAGAAATTATCAGGAAAGCCCTTACACTTTGGCCTGGAGCTATTCTCCAAACTCAACTGTTTAAGACTTGAAGGAGAGCATTCCCACAGTCTGCAAAGACTGCATCATTCTTCTTCTCCTTCTTCTTCCTTCTTCCCCCTTCCTCCTTTTTCTTCTTTTTTGTTCCCCCCAGGCATTCAAGGAAAGTTCTGTTGTAACATTAGCCGGACACAAGGTTTAAGGAACAGATAACTCAGGATCTAAATTACAGCTATAGCACGAAAATATCAAAATGTCCAGGTTTCAATAGAAAATTACAAAGCATACAAAGAAACAGGAAGCAATGGTTTAAGCTAAGGAGAAGATTAAAGCATTAGACACCATTAGGAGGAGGATCAGGTCCGGGACATTCAAGACAAAGACTTCTAAAAAATGGCCCTAATTATGTTCAAAGAACCAAAGGAAAATATAGACAAAGAACTAAACCAAATTTGGAAAACAATAGAGGAACACAAAGAGAATATTGATAGATGGATATCATGAAAAGGAACCAAACAGAGCTGGAGACCATAGTAACAGAAGTTAAAAATTCCCAACAGCAGATTGGACCTGGCAGAAGAAAGAATCAGAAAACTTAAAGTTAATTGAAATTGTCAGAGGAGCAGAAAGAGGAGTGAATAAAGAAAAGGGAGCAGAGCCTGAGACACCATCAAAGATACCAATATATGCTTTGTGAGAGTCCCAGAAGAACAAAGAGAGGACCGGGCAAAGAGAATATTCAAGGAAATAATCGCTGAAAACTTCCTGTTCTAATTTGCTAGCTGCCGGAATGCAACACACCAGAGACGGAGTGGCTTTTAATAAAAGGGGATTTATTTTGTTGGTTCTTCAGAGGAAAGGCAGCTAACTTTCCACTGAGGTTCTTTCTTACATGGAAGGCACAGGATGGTCTCTGCTGGCCTTCTCTCCAGGCCCCTGGGTTCCAACAGCTTTCCCCGGGGTGACTTCTTTCTGCATCTCCAAAGGCCTGGGCTGAGCTGCAAGTGCTGAGATGAGGAATGCTGAGCTGCTTAGGCTGTGCTACATTGAACTCTCTCATTTAAGCACCAGCCAACTAAGTCAAATGTCACTCATTGCAGCAGACACGCCTCCTAGCCGACTGCAGGTGTAATTAGCAACGGATGAGGTTCACGTACCATTGGCTTATGTCCGCAGCAACAAGACTAGGTATACTCACCTGGCCAAGTTGACAACTGAATCTAACACACTTCCCAAATTTAAAGACTGAGATGAACGCCAAACAGGATGAACTGAAATAGACCTACACTGCACCATGTTATAAACTGTTGGATGCCAAAGATAAAGAGAAAATCCTGAAAGCTACAAGAAAGAAGCAATGTGTCACATATAAGGGAGGCTGTATGAAATTAAGTGCCAATTTCTCAATGGAAACCAAGGAGACAGGAAGGCAGTGGGAAGACATATTTAAAATGTTGAAAGCTTAAAATTGCAAACCAAGAATTCTGTGTCTAATAAAACTCTTTTAAAAAAATGAGGGAGGAATTAAGACATTCTCATATAAATAAAAGCTGAAAGAGTTCATAACCACTAGACCAGCCCTGCAAGAAATGTTAAAGGAAGTTCTTCAGGTTGAAAAGAAAGGATCCTGGACAACTGACTAAGGTCATGTGAAGAATTAAAGATCTCTGGTAAAGAACATGACATGGACAAATATAAAAACTAGCACCACTGCATTTTTTTTTTAATTTATAATTCTACCTTTCCTAAAGGAACTAAAAGGCAGATGCATAAAATATAATAAAAAACAATGGTTTTGGACTCAGTGTATAAAAATATGTTTTGTGACCAGAACTATATAAAAGTGGGGGGTAGAGGAACATAGTTTATATATGCTATTGAAGTTAATTTGGTATCAAAACAAACGAGATTGTTATGGATTTAGGATGTCAAAATTTAAGCCCCTTGGTAACACAAAGAAAATATCAGGGAATGTGCAAACTCACAGAAACAGAAAGCAGAGCACAGGCCACCAGAAGTTAGACCAGGGGCAATGAAGAATCAATGCAGAATGGTGTTGGGTTTCTGTTTGGAGTGAAGGGAGGGTTCTAGTAGTGGATATTGGGGAGGGGACTGTAGCATTGTGAATGTGATTAATCCCCCTAAATGGTATGCTTGGGAGAGGTTGGGATGGGAAGATATATGTTGTATATATGGTTCTGCAATTTTAAAAAAGAGAAACTAAAGAGATAATGACCCTTAAATGCAATACATGATACTGGATGGGATCTAAGAATAGAGTGAAAAGGCTCAAAAGGATTTTATGGGACATAAGCAAAAAGTGGAATGGAGAATGTAAGCTTTATATCAATGCTGAATTTCTTAAATTTGATAACTGGACTTAAAGTGGTAACATAAGTGAATATCCTTCTTCATAGGAAAAGTGCATGGAGGTATTATGTGTTCAAGGAGTAAAGTGTATCTGGCCTGCTCTCAAATATTCAGAAAAAGAATATAGACAGACAGAAAGATATGGCAAACGTGGCAAAATGTTAAAATTTGTCTATCTGGAGAAGCAGGTATATGTTGGAGTTCTCTGTATGGGGTTTTTGTATTATTTTTGCAACTGTCCTGAGTGTTTGAAATTATTTCAAAATTGAAAATAAAAAGAAGTCGAGTGAGTATAAGTTCAGTTCTCTATTGTGAATGAAAGATATCTTAAATGTCCTAAAGCAATCAGAGAGCCAAAATATATTATTGCTTTAATGTGATATTTTGCTACCAAAATCACAGTATTGTATTTAACTCTTTGAAAGTAGAGAATTAGACTTGATCTTCTGCAGAATCTGTCAAATAGTAGGTCCTCAATAAATACCAACAAAATGTATTAGTTTGTTAGTTGGGATCTGTAAAACCTAATAGGGAATGTTTCAGACCATTCAAATGTTCAGGTAAGGTGACAGGCTTGTGTCATAGTTGTTGATAATATGTGGCTGAATTTTTGTATTCTTCCCTGTTTATAACATCCAGAAGGGATTGTACTATAGGTTGGTTATAGTAATGAGATACTTTTTAAAAATGAAATAGAAACATTTATGATATTATTTAATAGATTATTTTTCATTCACACCTCTTGAAGAGTTTTATAGATAATCATATATTATTTGAGGAAAATATTTTTATAGAAAATCCTCCAAAGTCAGGTGCTCTCCCTCTGCCAGGATCCTGTGACGTCTTCTGCATACTTCCTTAATGGCTCTGAAACATTATATTATTGTAGTAGTAACATGTTTTCTTAATAATTTGTGAGCTTCCTCAGGGAAGAGGTTTTTTTTTTTAATTTTTTTATTAAGTTTTGAAATTAAATATGACAGGAAAGAAACACAAACATTCTTAACATGATCATTCCATTCTACATATATAATCAGTAATTCATCATATCATCACATAGTTGCGCATTCATCCTCATGATAATTTCCTAGAACATGTGCATCAATTCAGAAAAAGAAATAAAAAGACAACAGAAAAATGAAAACAGAAAAAAAAATTATACATACCATACCCCTCACCCCTCCCCTTCATTGATCACTAGCATTTCAAACTAAATTTATTTTAACATTTGTTCCCCCTATTATTTGTTTTTATTCCATATGTTCTACTCCCCTGTTGACAAGGTAGATAAAAAGAGCATCAGACACAAGGTTTAAGGAAGAGGTTTTGTCCTATGTCTCTTTCATCCCCTGTGCCCAGCATAGTACCTGACTTGAGATGTTCAAATTCATGTCTGGTGTTCATGTAAAT